>CAKAJA020000088.1:0-58269 GCA_916610235.2 Lasioglossum morio | reverse complement strand
ATACGTTATACGTTATACGTTATACGTTATACGTTATACGTTATACGTTATACGTTATACGTTATACGTTATACGTTATACGTTATACGTTATACGTTATACGTTATACGTTATACGTTATACGTTATACGTTATACGTTATACGTTATACGTTATACGTTATACGTTATACGTTATACGTTATACGTTACACGTTACACGTTACACGTTACACGTTACACGTTACACGTTACACGTTACACGTTACACGTTACACGTTATACGTTATACGTTATACGTTATACGTTATACGTTATACGTTATACGTTATACGTTATACGTTATACGTTATACGTTATACGTTATACGTTATACGTTATACGTTATACGTTATACGTTATACGTTATACGTTCTACGTTCTACGTTATACGTTATACGTTATACGTTATACGTTATACGTTATACGTTATACGTTATACGTTATACGTTATACGTTATATGTTTAACGTTATACGTTATACGTTGTACGTTATACGTTATACGTTTAACGTTATACATTATACATTATACGTTATACGTTAAACGTTACACGTTATACGTTATACGTTATAAGTAAATACGTTATATGTTTAACGTTATACGTTATATGTTATAGGTTATACGTTATACGTTATACGTTATACGTTATACGTTATACGTTATACGTTATATGTTTATCGTTATACGTTATACGTTATACGTTATACGTTATACGTTATACGTTATACGCTATACGTTATACATTATACGTTATACGTTATACGTTATATGTTTAACGTTATACGTTATACGTTGTACGTTATACGTTATACGTTTAACGTTATACATTATACATTATACGTTATACGTTAAACGTTACACGTTATACGTTATACGTTATAAGTAAATACGTTATATGTTTAACGTTATACGTTATATGTTATACGTTATACGTTATACGTTATACGTTATACGTTATACGTTATACGTTATACGTTATACGTTATACGTTATACGTTATATGTTTATCGTTATACGTTATACGTTATACGTTATACGTTATACGTTATACGTTATACGTTATACGCTATACGTTATACGTTATACGTTATACGTTATACGTTATACGTTATACGTTATACGTTATACGTTATACGTTATACGTTATACGTTATATGTTTAACGTTATACGTTATACGTTGTACGTTATACGTTATACGTTATGCGTTATACGTTATATGTTTAACGTTAAAAGTTATACGTTATACGTTATACGTTATACGTTGTACGTTATACGTTATACGTTATACGTTATACGTTATACGTTATACGTTTAACATTATACGTTATACGTTATACGTTATACGTTATACGTTATACGTTGTGCGTTATACGTTATACGTTATACGTTATACGTTATACGTTATACGTTATACGTTATACGTTATACGTTATACGTTATACGTTATACGTTATACGTTATACGTTATACGTTATACGTTATACGTTATACGTTATACGTTATACGTTATACGTTATACGTTATACGTTATACGTTATACGTTATACGTTATACGTTATACGTTATACGTTATACGTTATACGTTATACGTTATACGTTATACGTTATACGTTATACGTTATACGTTATACGTTATACGTTATACGTTACACGTTATACGTTATACGTTATACGTTATACGTTATACGTTATACGTTATACGTTATACGTTATACGTTTAACGTTATACGTTATACGTTGTACGTTATACGTTATACGTTTAACGTTATACATTATACATTATACGTTATACGTTAAACGTTACACGTTATACGTTATACGTTATAAGTAAATACGTTATATGTTTAACGTTAAACGTTATATGTTATACGTTATACGTTATACGTTATACGTTATACGTTATACGTTATACGTTATACGTTATACGTTATACGTTATACGTTATACGTTCTACGTTATACGTTATACGTTATACGTTATACGTTATATGTTTAACGTTAAAAGTTATACGTTATACGTTATACGTTATACGTTGTACGTTGTACGTTGTACGTTGTACGTTGTACGTTGTACGTTGTACGTTGTACGTTGTACGTTGTACGTTGTACGTTATACGTTGTACGTTGTACGTTATACGTTATACGTTATACGTTATACGTTATACGTTATACGTCATACGTTATACGTTATACGTTATACGTTATACGTTATACGTTATACGTTATACGTTATACGTTATACGTTATACGTTATACGTTATACGTTCTACGTTGTACGTTGTACGTTGTACGTTGTACGTTGTACGTTATACTTTATCCGTTATACGTTATACGTTATACGTTATACGTTATACGTTATACGTTATACGTTATACGTTATACGTTATACGTTATACGTTATACGTTATACGTTATACGTTATACGTTATACGTTATACGTTATACGTTATACGTTATACGTTATACGTTATACGTTATACGTTATACGTTATACGTTATACGTTATACGTTATACGTTATACGTTATACGTTATACGTTATACGTTATACGTTATACGTTATACGTTATACGTTATACGTTATACGTTATACGTTATACGTTATACGTTATACGTTATACGTTATACGTTATACGTTATACGTTATACGTTATACGTTATACGTTATACGTTATACGTTATACGTTATACGTTATACGTTATACGTTATACGTTATACGTTATACGTTATACGTTATACGTTATACGTTATACGTTATACGTTATACGTTATACGTTATACGTTATACGTTATACGTTATACGTTATACGTTATACGTTATACGTTATACGTTATACGTTATACGTTATACGTTATACGTTATACGTTATACGTTATACGTTATACGTTATACGTTATACGTTATACGTTATACGTTATACGTTATACGTTATACGTTATACGTTATACGTTATACGTTACACGTTATACGTTATACGTTATACGTTATACGTTATACGTTATACGTTATACGTTATACGTTATACGTTTAACATTATACGTTATACGTTATACGTTATACGTTATACGTTATACGTTATACGTTGTACGTTATACGTTATACGTTATACGTTATACGTTATACGTTATACGTTATACGTTATACGTTATACGTTATACGTTATACGTTATACGTTATACGTTATACGTTATACGTTATACGTTATACGTTATACGTTATACGTTATACGTTATACGTTATATGTTTAACGTTATACGTTATACGTTGTACGTTATACGTTATACGTTTAACGTTATACATTATACATTATACGTTATACGTTAAACGTTACACGTTATACGTTATACGTTATAAGTAAATACGTTATATGTTTAACGTTATACGTTATATGTTATACGTTATACGTTATACGTTATACGTTATACGTTATACGTTATACGTTATACGTTATACGTTATATGTTTATCGTTATACGTTATACGTTATACGTTATACGTTATACGTTATACGTTATACGCTATACGTTATACGTTATACGTTATACATTATACGTTATACGTTATACGTTATATGTTTAACGTTATACGTTATACGTTGTACGTTATACGTTATACGTTTAACGTTATACATTATACATTATACGTTATACGTTAAACGTTACACGTTATACGTTATACGTTATAAGTAAATACGTTATATGTTTAACGTTATACGTTATATGTTATACGTTATACGTTATACGTTATACGTTATACGTTATACGTTATACGTTATACGTTATACGTTATACGTTATACGTTATACGTTATATGTTTATCGTTATACGTTATACGTTATACGTTATACGTTATACGTTATACGTTATACGCTATACGTTATACGTTATACGTTATACATTATACGTTATACGTTACACGATGTACGTTATACGTTATACATTATACGTTATACGTTATACGTTATACGTTATACGTTATACGTTATACGTTATACGTTATACGTTATACGTTATACGTTATACGTTATACGTTATACGTTATACGTTATACGTTATACGTTATATGTTTAACGTTATACGTTATACGTTGTACGTTATACGTTATACGTTATGCGTTATACGTTATATGTTTAACGTTAAAAGTTATACGTTATACGTTATACGTTATACGTTGTACGTTATACGTTATACGTTATACGTTATACGTTATACGTTATACGTTTAACATTATACGTTATACGTTATACGTTATACGTTATACGTTATACGTTGTGCGTTATACGTTATACGTTATACGTTATACGTTATACGTTATACGTTATACGTTATACGTTATACGTTATACGTTATACGTTATACGTTATACGTTATACGTTATACGTTATACGTTATACGTTATACGTTATACGTTATACGTTATACGTTATACGTTATACGTTATACGTTATACGTTATACGTTATACGTTATACGTTATACGTTATACGTTATACGTTATACGTTATACGTTATACGTTATACGTTATACGTTATACGTTATACGTTATACGTTATACGTTATACGTTATACGTTATACGTTATACGTTATACGTTATACGTTATACGTTATACGTTATACGTTATACGTTACACGTTATACGTTATACGTTATACGTTATACGTTATACGTTATACGTTATACGTTATACGTTTAACGTTATACGTTATACGTTGTACGTTATACGTTATACGTTTAACGTTATACATTATACATTATACGTTATACGTTAAACGTTACACGTTATACGTTATACGTTATAAGTAAATACGTTATATGTTTAACGTTAAACGTTATATGTTATACGTTATACGTTATACGTTATACGTTATACGTTATACGTTATACGTTATACGTTATACGTTATACGTTATACGTTATACGTTATACGTTCTACGTTATACGTTATACGTTATACGTTATACGTTATATGTTTAACGTTAAAAGTTATACGTTATACGTTATACGTTATACGTTGTACATTGTACGTTGTACGTTGTACGTTGTACGTTGTACGTTGTACGTTGTACGTTGTACGTTGTACGTTGTACGTTATACGTTGTACGTTGTACGTTATACGTTATACGTTATACGTTATACGTTATACGTTATACGTCATACGTTATACGTTATACGTTATACGTTATACGTTATACGTTATACGTTATACGTTATACGTTATACGTTATACGTTATACGTTATACGTTCTACGTTGTACGTTGTACGTTGTACGTTGTACGTTGTACGTTATACTTTATCCGTTATACGTTATACGTTATACGTTATACGTTATACGTTATACGTTATACGTTATACGTTATACGTTATACGTTATACGTTATACGTTATACGTTATACGTTATACGTTATACGTTATACGTTATACGTTATACGTTATACGTTATACGTTATACGTTATACGTTATACGTTATACGTTATACGTTATACGTTATACGTTATACGTTATACGTTATACGTTATACGTTATACGTTATACGTTATACGTTATACGTTATACGTTATACGTTATACGTTATACGTTATACGTTATACGTTATACGTTATACGTTATACGTTATACGTTATACGTTATACGTTATACGTTATACGTTATACGTTATACGTTATACGTTATACGTTATACGTTATACGTTATACGTTATACGTTATACGTTATACGTTATACGTTATACGTTATACGTTATACGTTATACGTTATACGTTATACGTTATACGTTATACGTTATACGTTATACGTTATACGTTATACGTTATACGTTATACGTTATACGTTATACGTTATACGTTATACGTTATACGTTATACGTTATACGTTATACGTTATACGTTATACGTTATACGTTATACGTTATACGTTATACGTTATACGTTATACGTTATACGTTATACGTTATACGTTATACGTTATACGTTATACGTTATACGTTATACGTTATACGTTATACGTTATACGTTATACGTTATACGTTATACGTTATACGTTATACGTTATACGTTATACGTTATACGTTATACGTTATACGTTATACGTTATACGTTATACGTTATACGTTATACGTTATACGTTTATCGTTATACATTATAGATTATACGTTATACGTCTCAACGTTATACGTTGTACGTTATAGGTTATACGTTTAACATTATACGTTATACGTTATACGTTATGCGTTATACGTTATACGTTATACGTTATACATTATACGTTATACGTTATACGATATACGTTATACGTTATACGTTATACGTTATTCGTTATACGTTATACGTTATACGTTATACGTTATACGTTATACGTTATACGTTATACGTTATACGTTATACGTTATACGTTATACGTTATACGTTATACGTTATAAGTTATACGTTATACGTTATACGTTATACGTTATACGTTATACGTTATACGTTATACGTTATACGTTATACGTTATAAGTTATACGTTATACGTTATACGTTTAACATTATACGTTATACGTTATACGTTATACGTTATACGTTATACGTTGTACGTTATACGTTATACGTTATACGTTATACGTTATACGTTATACGTTATACGTTATACGTTATACGTTATACGTTATACGTTATACGTTATACGTTATACGTTATATGTTTAACGTTATACGTTATACGTTTAACGTTATACATTATACATTATACGTTATACGTTAAACGTTACACGTTATACGTTATACGTTATAAGTAAATACGTTATATGTTTAACGTTATACGTTATATGTTATACGTTATACGTTATAAGTTATACGTTATACGTTATACGTTTAACATTATACGTTATACGTTCTACGTTATACGTTATACGTTATACGTTGTACGTTATACGTTATACGTTATACGTTATACGTTATACGTTATACGTTATACGTTATACGTTATACGTTATACGTTATACGTTATACGTTATACGTTATATGTTTAACGTTATACGTTATACGTTTAACGTTATACATTATACATTATACGTTATACGTTAAACGTTACACGTTATACGTTATACGTTATAAGTAAATACGTTATATGTTTAACGTTATACGTTATATGTTTAACGTTATACGTTATACGTTTAACGTTATACATTATACATTATACGTTATACGTTAAACGTTACACGTTATAAGTTATACGTTATAAGTAAATACGTTATATGTTTAACGTTATACGTTATATGTTATACGTTATACGTTATACGTTATACATTATACGTTATACGTTACACGATGTACGTTATACGTTATATGTTTATCGTTATACGTTATACGTTATACGTTATACGTTATACGTTATACGTTATACGTTATACGTTATACGTTGTACGTTATACGTTATACGTTACACGTTATACGTTACACGTTATACGTTATACGTTATACGTTATACGTTATACGTTATACGTTATACGTTATACGTTATACGTTATACGTTATACGTTATACGTTATACGTTATACGTTATACGTTATACGTTATACGTTATACGTTATACGTTATACGTTATACGTTATACGTTATACGTTATACGTTATACGTTATACGTTATACGTTATACGTTATACGTTATACGTTATACGTTATACGTTATACGTTATACGTTATACGTTATACGTTATACGTTATACGTTATACGTTATACGTTATACGTTATACGTTATACGTTATACGTTATACGTTATACGTTATACGTTATACGTTATACGTTATACGTTATACGTTATACGTTATACGTTATACGTTATACGTTATACGTTATACGTTATACGTTATACGTTATACGTTATACGTTATACGTTATACGTTATACGTTATACGTTATACGTTATACGTTATACGTTATACGTTATACGTTATACGTTATACGTTATACGTTATACGTTATACGTTATACGTTATACGTTATACGTTATACGTTATACGTTATACGTTATACGTTATACGTTATACGTTATACGTTATACGTTATACGTTATACGTTATACGTTATACGTTATACGTTATACGTTATACGTTATACGTTATACGTTATACGTTATACGTTATACGTTGTACGTTGTACATTATACGTTATACATTATACGTTATACGTTATACGTTATATGTTTAGCATTATACGTTATACGTTATACGTTTAACGTTACACGTTATACGTTGTACGTTGTACGTTGTACGTTGTACGTTGTACGTTGTACGTTATACGTTATACGTTATACGTTATACGTTATACGTTATACGTTATACGTTATACGTTATACGTTATACGTTATACGTTATACGTTATACGTTATACGTTATACGTTATACGTTATACGTTATACGTTATACGTTATACGTTATACGTTATACGTTATACGTTATACGTTATACGTTATACGTTATACGTTATACGTTATACGTTATACGTTATACGTTATACGTTATACGTTATACGTTATACGTTATACGTTATACGTTATACGTTATACGTTATACGTTATACGTTATACGTTATACGTTATACGTTATACGTTATACGTTATACGTTATACGTTATACGTTATACGTCTAAACGTTATACGTTGTACGTTATAGGTTATACGTTTAACATTATACGTTATACGTTATACTTTGTACGTTGTACGTTATACGTTATACGTTATACGTTGTACGTTATACGTTATACGTTATACGTTATACGTTATACGTTATACGTTATACGTTATACGTTATACGTTATACGTTATACGTTATACGTTATACGTTATACGTTATACGTTATACGTTATACGTTATACGTTATACGTTATACGTTATACGTTATACGTTATACGTTATACGTTATACGTTATACGTTATACGTTATACGTTACACGTTACACGTTACACGTTGTACGTTATACGTTATACGTTATACGTTGTACGTTATACGTTATACGTTATACGTTATACGTTATACGTTATACGTTATACGTTATACGTTATACGTTATACGTTATACGTTATACGTTATACGTTATACGTTATACGTTATACGTTATACGTTATACGTTATACGTTATACGTTATACGTTATACGTTATACGTTATACGTTATACGTTATACGTTATACGTTATACGTTATACGTTATACGTTATACGTTATACGTTATACGTTATACGTTATACGTTATACGTTATACGTTATACGTTATACGTTATACGTTATACGTTATACGTTATACGTTATACGTTATACGTTATACGTTATACGTTATACGTTATACGTTATACGTTATACGTTATACGTTATACGTTATACGTTATACGTTATACGTTATACGTTATACGTTATACGTTATACGTTATACGTTATACGTTATACGTTATACGTTATACGTTATACGTTATACGTTATACGTTATACGTTATACGTTATACGTTATACGTTATACGTTATACGTTATACGTTATACGTTATACGTTATACGTTATACGGTATACGTTACACGTTATACGTTATACGTTATACGTTATACGTTATACGTTATACGTTATACGTTATACGTTTAACATTATACGTTATACGTTATACGTTATACGTTATTCGTTATACGTTGTACGTTATACGTTATACGTTATACGTTATACGTTATACGTTATACGTTATACGTTATACGTTATACGTTATACGTTATACGTTATACGTTATACGTTATACGTTATACGTTATACGTTATACGTTATACGTTATACGTTATACGTTATACGTTATACGTTATACGTTATACGTTATACGTTATATGTTTAACGTTATACGTTATACGTTGTACGTTATACGTTATACGTTTAACGTTATACATTATACATTATACGTTATACGTTAAACGTTACACATTATACGTTATACGTTATAAGTAAATACGTTATATGTTTAACGTTATACGTTATATGTTATACGTTATACGTTATACGTTATACGTTATACGTTATACGTTATACGTTATACGTTATACGTTATACGTTATACGTTATACGTTATATGTTTATCGTTATACGTTATACGTTATACGTTATACGTTATACGTTATACGTTATACGCTATACGTTATACGTTATACGTAATACATTATACGTTATACGTTACACGATGTACGTTATACGTTATACATTATACGTTATACGTTATACGTTATACGTTATACGTTATACGTTATACGTTATACGTTATACGTTATACGTTATACGTTATACGTTATACGTTATACGTTATACGTTATACGTTATACGTTATACGTTATACGTTATACGTTATACGTTATATGTTTAACGTTATACGTTATACGTTGTACGTTATACGTTGTACGTTATACGTTATACGTTATACGTTATACGTTATATGTTTAACGTTAAAAGTTATACGTTATACGTTATACGTTATACGTTGTACGTTATACGTTATACGTTATACGTTATACGTTATACGTTTAACATTATACGTTATACGTTATACGTTATACGTTATACGTTATACGTTATACGTTGTACGTTATACGTTATACGTTATACGTTATACGTTATACGTTATACGTTATACGTTATACGTTATACGTTATACGTTATACGTTATACGTTATACGTTATACGTTATACGTTATACGTTATACGTTATACGTTATACGTTATACGTTATACGTTATACGTTATACGTTATACGTTATACGTTATACATTATACGTTATACGTTATACGTTAAACGTTATACGTTATACGTTATACGTTATACGTTATACGTTATACGTTATACGTTATACGTTATACGTTATACGTTATACGTTATACGTTATACGTTATACGTTATATGTTTAACGTTATACGTTATACGTTGTACGTTATACGTTATACGTTTAACGTTATACATTATACATTATACGTTATACGTTAAACGTTACACGTTATATGTTATACGTTATAAGTAAATACGTTATATGTTTAACGTTAAACGTTATATGTTATACGTTATACGTTATACGTTATACGTTATACGTTATACGTTCTACGTTATACGTTATACGTTATACGTTATACGTTATATGTTTAACGTTAAAAGTTATACGTTATACGTTATACGTTATACGTTGTACGTTGTACGTTGTACGTTGTACGTTATACGTTATACGTTATACGTTATACGTTATACGTTATACGTTATACGTTATACGTTCTACGTTCTACGTTGTACGTTATACTTTATCCGTTATACGTTATACGTTATACGTTATACGTTATACGTTATACGTTATACGTTATACGTTATACGTTATACGTTATACGTTATACGTTATACGTTATACGTTATACGTTATACGTTATACGTTATACGTTATACATTATACGTTATACGTTATACGTTATACGTTATACGTTATACGTTATACGTTATACGTTATACGTTATACGTTATACGTTATACGTTATACGTTATACGTTATACGTTATACGTTATACGTTATACGTTATACGTTATACGTTATACGTTATACGTTATACGTTATACGTTATACGTTATACGTTATACGTTATACGTTATACGTTATACGTTATACGTTATACGTTATACGTTATACGTTATACGTTATACGTTATACGTTATACGTTATACGTTATACGTTATACGTTATACGTTATACGTTATACGTTATACGTTATACGTTATACGTTAGACGTTACACGTTATACTTTATACGTTATACGTTATACGTTATACGTTATACGTTATACGTTATACGTTATACGTTATACGTTATACGTTATACGTTATACGTTATACGTTATACGTTATACGTTATACGTTATACGTTATACGTTATATGTTTAACGTTAAAAGTTATACGTTATACGTTATACGTTATACGTTGTACGTTATACGTTATACGTTATACGTTATACGTTATACGTTTAACATTATACGTTATACGTTATACGTTATACGTTATACGTTATACGTTATACGTTATACGTTATACGTTATACGTTATACGTTATACGTTATACGTTATACGTTATACGTTATACGTTATACGTTATACGTTATACGTTATACGTTAGACGTTACACGTTATACTTTATACGTTATACGTTATACGTTATACGTTATACGTTATACGTTATACGTTATACGTTATACGTTATACGTTATACGTTATACGTTATACGTTATACGTTATACGTTATACGTTATACGTTATACGTTATACGTTATACGTTATACGTTATACGTTATACGTTATACGTTATACGTTATACGTTATACGTTATACGTTATACGTTATACGTTATACGTTATACGTTAGACGTTACACGTTATACTTTATACGTTATACGTTATACGTTATACGTTATACGTTATATGTTTAACGTTATACGTTATACGTTGTACGTTATACGTTATACGTTATACGTTATACGTTATATGTTTAACGTTAAAAGTTATACGTTATACGTTATACGTTATACGTTGTACGTTATACGTTATACGTTATACGTTATACGTTATACGTTTAACATTATACGTTATACGTTATACGTTATACGTTATACGTTATACGTTATACGTTGTACGTTATACGTTATACGTTATACGTTATACGTTATACGTTATACGTTATACGTTATACGTTATACGTTATACGTTATACGTTATACGTTATACGTTATACGTTATACGTTATACGTTATACGTTATACGTTATACGTTATACGTTATACGTTATACGTTATACGTTATACGTTATACGTTATACATTATACGTTATACGTTATACGTTAAACGTTATACGTTATACGTTATACGTTATACGTTATACGTTATACGTTATACGTTATACGTTATACGTTATACGTTATACGTTATACGTTATACGTTATACGTTATACGTTATACGTTATATGTTTAACGTTATACGTTATACGTTGTACGTTATACGTTATACGTTTAACGTTATACATTATACATTATACGTTATACGTTAAACGTTACACGTTATATGTTATACGTTATAAGTAAATACGTTATATGTTTAACGTTAAACGTTATATGTTATACGTTATACGTTATACGTTATACGTTATACGTTATACGTTCTACGTTATACGTTATACGTTATACGTTATACGTTATATGTTTAACGTTAAAAGTTATACGTTATACGTTATACGTTATACGTTGTACGTTGTACGTTGTACGTTGTACGTTATACGTTATACGTTATACGTTATACGTTATACGTTATACGTTATACGTTATACGTTCTACGTTGTACGTTGTACGTTATACTTTATCCGTTATACGTTATACGTTGTACGTTATACGTTATACGTTATACGTTATACGTTATACGTTATACGTTATACGTTATACGTTATACGTTATACGTTATACGTTATACGTTATACGTTATACGTTATACGTTATACGTTATACGTTATACGTTATACGTTATACGTTATACGTTATACGTTATACGTTATACGTTATACGTTATACGTTATACGTTATACGTTATACGTTATACGTTATACGTTATAAGTTATATGTTATACGTTATACGTTTAACATTATACGTTATACGTTATACGTTATACGTTATACGTTATACGTTGTACGTTATACGTTATACGTTATACGTTATACGTTATACGTTATACGTTATACGTTATACGTTATACGTTATACGTTATACGTTATACGTTATACGTTATACGTTATACGTTATACGTTATACGTTATACGTTATACGTTATACGTTATACGTTATACGTTATACGTTATACGTTATACGTTATACGTTATACGTTATACGTTATACGTTATACGTTATACGTTATACGTTATACGTTATACGTTATACGTTATACGTTATACGTTATACGTTATACGTTATACGTTATACGTTATACGTTATACGTTATACGTTATACGTTATACGTTATACGTTATACGTTATACGTTATACGTTATACGTTATACGTTATACGTTATACGTTATACGTTATACGTTATACGTTATACGTTATACGTTATACGTTATACGTTATACGTTATACGTTATACGTTATACGTTATACGTTATACGTTATACGTTATACGTTATACGTTATACGTTATACGTTATACGTTATACGTTATACGTTATACGTTATACGTTATACGTTATACGTTATACGTTATACGTTATACGTCTAAACGTTATACGTTGTACGTTATAGGTTATACGTTTAACATTATACGTTATACGTTATACTTTGTACGTTGTACGTTATACGTTATACGTTATACGTTGTACGTTATACGTTATACGTTATACGTTATACGTTATACGTTATACGTTAGACGTTACACGTTACACGTTATACTTTATACGTTATACGTTATACGTTATACGTTATACGTTATACGTTATACGTTATACGTTATACGTTATACGTTATACGTTATACGTTATACGTTATACGTTATACGTTATACGTTATACGTTATACGTTATACGTTATACGTTATACGTTATACGTTATACGTTATACGTTATACGTTATACGTTATACGTTATACGTTATACGTTATACGTTATACGTTATACGTTATACGTTATACGTTATACGTTATACGTTATACGTTATACGTTATACGTTATACGTTATACGTTATACGTTATACGTTATACGTTATACGTTATACGTTATACGTTATACGTTATACGTTATACGTTATACGTTATACGTTATACGTTGTACGTTGTACATTATACGTTATACATTATACGTTATACGTTATACGTTATATGTTTAGCATTATACGTTATACGTTATACGTTTAGCATTATACGTTATACGTTATACGTTTAACGTTACACGTTATACGTTGTACGTTGTACGTTGTACGTTGTACGTTGTACGTTATACGTTATACGTTATACGTTATACGTTATACGTTATACGTTATACGTTATACGTTATACGTTATACGTTATACGTTATACGTTATACGTTATACGTTATACGTTATACGTTATACGTTATACGTTATACGTTATACGTTATACGTTATACGTTATACGTTATACGTTATACGTTATACGTTATACGTTATACGTTATACGTTATACGTTATACGTTATACGTTATACGTTATACGTTATACGTTATACGTTATACGTTATACGTTATACGTTATACGTTATACGTTATACGTTATACGTTATACGTTATACGTTATACGTTATACGTTATACGTTATACGTTATACGTTATACGTTATACGTTATACGTTATACGTTATACGTTATACGTTATACGTTATACGTTATACGTTATACGTTATACGTTATACGTTATACGTTATACGTCTAAACGTTATACGTTGTACGTTATAGGTTATACGTTTAACATTATACGTTATACGTTATACTTTGTACGTTGTACGTTATACGTTATACGTTATACGTTGTACGTTATACGTTATACGTTATACGTTATACGTTATACGTTATACGTTATACGTTATACGTTATACGTTATACGTTATACGTTATACGTTATACGTTATACGTTATACGTTATACGTTATACGTTATACGTTATACGTTATACGTTATACGTTATACGTTATACGTCTAAACGTTATACGTTGTACGTTATAGGTTATACGTTTAACATTATACGTTATACGTTATACTTTGTACGTTGTACGTTATACGTTATACGTTATACGTTGTACGTTATACGTTATACGTTATACGTTATACGTTATACGTTATACGTTATACGTTATACGTTATACGTTATACGTTATACGTTATACGTTATACGTTATACGTTATACGTTATACGTTATACGTTATACGTTATACGTTATACGTTATACGTTATACGTTATACGTTATACGTTATACGTTATACGTTATACGTTATACGTTATACGTTATACGTTATACGTTATACGTTATACGTTATACGTTATACGTTATACGTTATACGTTATACGTTATACGTTATACGTTATACGTTATACGTTATACGTTATACGTTATACGTTATACGTTATACGTTATACGTTATACGTTATACGTTATACGTTATACGTTATACGTTATACGTTATACGTTATACGTTATACGTTATACGTTATACGTTATACGTTATACGTTATACGTTATACGTTATACGTTATACGTTATACGTTATACGTTATACGTTATACGTTATACGTTATACGTTATACGTTATACGTTATACGTTATACGTTATACGTTATACGTTATACGTTATACGTTATACGTTATACGTTATACGTTATACGTTATACGTTATACGTTATACGTTATACGTTACACGTTATACGTTACACGTTATACGTTATACGTTATACGTTATACGTTATACGTTATACGTTATACGTTATACGTTATACGTTATACGTTATACGTTATACGTTATACGTTACACGTTATACGTTATACGTTATACGTTATACGTTATACGTTATACGTTTAACATTATACGTTATACGTTATACGTTATACGTTATTCGTTATACGTTGTACGTTATACGTTATACGTTATACGTTATACGTTATACGTTATACGTTATACGTTATACGTTATACGTTATACGTTATACGTTATACGTTATACGTTATACGTTATACGTTATACGTTATACGTTATACGTTATACGTTATACGTTATACGTTATACGTTATACGTTATACGTTATACGTTATACGTTATACGTTATATGTTTAACGTTATACGTTATACGTTGTACGTTATACGTTATACGTTATACGTTATACGTTATACGTTATACGTTATACGTTATACGTTATACGTTATACGTTATACGTTATACGTTATATGTTTAACGTTATACGTTATACGTTGTACGTTATACGTTATACGTTTAACGTTATACATTATACATTATACGTTATACGTTAAACGTTACACATTATACGTTATACGTTATAAGTAAATACGTTATATGTTTAACGTTATACGTTATATGTTATACGTTATACGTTATACGTTATACGTTATACGTTATACGTTATACGTTATACGTTATACGTTATACGTTATACGTTATACGTTATACGTTATACGTTATACGTTATAGGTTATACGTTATACGTTATACGTTATATGTTTAACGTTATACGTTATACGTTGTACGTTATACGTTATACGTTATACGTTATACGTTATATGTTTAACGTTAAAAGTTATACGTTATACGTTATACGTTATACGTTGTACGTTATACGTTATACGTTATACGTTATACGTTATACGTTTAACATTATACGTTATACGTTATACATTATACGTTATACGTTATACGTTATACGTTGTACGTTATACGTTATACGTTATACGTTATACGTTATACGTTATACGTTATACGTTATACGTTATACGTTATACGTTATACGTTATACGTTATACGTTATACGTTATACGTTATACGTTATACGTTATACGTTATACGTTATACGTTATACGTTATACGTTATACGTTATACGTTATACGTTATACGTTATACGTTAAACGTTATACGTTATACGTTATACGTTATACGTTATACGTTATACGTTATACGTTATACGTTATACGTTATACGTTATACGTTATACGTTATACGTTATACGTTATACGTTATACGTTATACGTTATATGTTTAACGTTATACGTTATACGTTGTACGTTATACGTTATACGTTTAACGTTATACATTATACATTATACGTTATACGTTAAACGTTATACGTTATACGTTATACGTTATACGTTATACGTTATACGTTATACGTTATACGTTATACGTTATACGTTATACGTTATACGTTATACGTTATACGTTATACGTTATACGTTATACGTTATACGTTATACGTTATACGTTATACGTTATACGTTATACGTTATACGTTATACGTTATACGTTATACGTTATACGTTATACGTTATACGTTATACGTTATACGTTATACGTTATACGTTATACGTTATACGTTATACGTTATACGTTATACGTTATACGTTATACGTTATACGTTATACGTTATACGTTATACGTTATACGTTATACGTTATACGTTATACGTTATACGTTATACGTTATACGTTATACGTTATACGTTATACGTTATACGTTATACGTTATACGTTATACGTTATACGTTATACGTTATACGTTATACGTTATACGTTATACGTTATACGTTATACGTTATACGTTATACGTTATACGTTATACGTTATACGTTATACGTTATACGTTATACGTCTAAACGTTATACGTTGTACGTTATAGGTTATACGTTTAACATTATACGTTATACGTTATACTTTGTACGTTGTACGTTATACGTTATACGTTATACGTTGTACGTTATACGTTATACGTTATACGTTATACGTTATACGTTATACGTTAGACGTTACACGTTACACGTTACACGTTATACTTTATACGTTATACGATATACGTTATACGTTATACGTTATACGTTATACGTTATACGTTATACGTTATACGTTATACGTTATACGTTATACGTTATACGTTATACGTTATACGTTATACGTTATACGTTATACGTTATACGTTATACGTTATACGTTATACGTTATACGTTATACGTTATACGTTATACGTTATACGTTATACGTTATACGTTATACGTTATACGTTATACGTTATACGTTATACGTTATACGTTATACGTTATACGTTATACGTTATACGTTATACGTTATACGTTATACGTTATACGTTATACGTTATACGTTATACGTTATACGTTATACGTTATACGTTATACGTTATACGTTATACGTTATACGTTATACGTTATACGTTATACGTTATACGTTACACGTTATACGTTATACGTTATACGTTATACGTTATACGTTATACGTTATACGTTATACGTTATACGTTATACGTTATACGTTACACGTTATACGTTATACGTTATACGTTATACGTTATACGTTATACGTTTAACATTATACGTTATACGTTATACGTTATACGTTATTCGTTATACGTTGTACGTTATACGTTATACGTTATACGTTATACGTTATACGTTATACGTTATACGTTATACGTTATACGTTATACGTTATACGTTATACGTTATACGTTATACGTTATACGTTATACGTTATACGTTATACGTTATACGTTATACGTTATACGTTATACGTTATACGTTATACGTTATACGTTATACGTTATACGTTATACGTTATACGTTATACGTTATACGTTATACGTTATACGTTATACGTTATACGTTATACGTTATACGTTATACGTTATATGTTTAACGTTATACGTTATACGTTGTACGTTATACGTTATACGTTATACGTTATACGTTATACGTTATACGTTATACGTTATACGTTATACGTTATACGTTATACGTTATATGTTTAACGTTATACGTTATACGTTGTACGTTATACGTTATACGTTTAACGTTATACATTATACATTATACGTTATACGTTAAACGTTACACATTATACGTTATACGTTATAAGTAAATACGTTATATGTTTAACGTTATACGTTATATGTTATACGTTATACGTTATACGTTATACGTTATACGTTATACGTTATACGTTATACGTTATACGTTATACGTTATACGTTATACGTTATACGTTATACGTTATACGTTATAGGTTATACGTTATACGTTATACGTTATATGTTTAACGTTATACGTTATACGTTGTACGTTATACGTTATACGTTATACGTTATACGTTATATGTTTAACGTTAAAAGTTATACGTTATACGTTATACGTTATACGTTGTACGTTATACGTTATACGTTATACGTTATACGTTATACGTTTAACATTATACGTTATACGTTATACATTATACGTTATACGTTATACGTTATACGTTGTACGTTATACGTTATACGTTATACGTTATACGTTATACGTTATACGTTATACGTTATACGTTATACGTTATACGTTATACGTTATACGTTATACGTTATACGTTATACGTTATACGTTATACGTTATACGTTATACGTTATACGTTATACGTTATACGTTATACGTTATACGTTATACGTTATACGTTATACGTTAAACGTTATACGTTATACGTTATACGTTATACGTTATACGTTATACGTTATACGTTATACGTTATACGTTATACGTTATACGTTATACGTTATACGTTATACGTTATACGTTATACGTTATATGTTTAACGTTATACGTTATACGTTGTACGTTATACGTTATACGTTTAACGTTATACATTATACATTATACGTTATACGTTAAACGTTATACGTTATACGTTATACGTTATACGTTATACGTTATACGTTATACGTTATACGTTATACGTTATACGTTATACGTTATACGTTATACGTTATACGTTATACGTTATACGTTATACGTTATACGTTATACGTTATACGTTATACGTTATACGTTATACGTTATACGTTATACGTTATACGTTATACGTTATACGTTATACGTTATACGTTATACGTTATACGTTATACGTTATACGTTATACGTTATACGTTATACGCTATACGTTATACGTTATACGTTATACGTTATACGTTATACGTTATACGTTATACGTTATACGTTATACGTTATACGTTATACGTTATACGTTATACGTTATACGTTATACGTTATACGTTATACGTTATACGTTATACGTTATACGTTATACGTTATACGTTATACGTTATACGTTATACGTTATACGTAATACGTTATACGTTATACGTTATACGTTATACGTTATACGTTATACGTTATACGTTATACGTTATACGTTATACGTTATACGTTATACGTCTAAACGTTATACGTTGTACGTTATAGGTTATACGTTTAACATTATACGTTATACGTTATACTTTGTACGTTGTACGTTATACGTTATACGTTATACGTTGTACGTTATACGTTATACGTTATACGTTATACGTTATACGTTATACGTTAGACGTTACACGTTACACGTTATACGTTATACGTTATACGTTATACGTTATACGTTATACGTTATACGTTATACGTTACACGTTACACGTTACACGTTATACGTTACACGTTATACGTTATACGTTATACGTTATACGTTATACGTTATACGTTATACGTTATACGTTATACGTTATACGTTATACGTTATACGTTATACGTTATACGTTATACGTTATACGTTATACGTTATACGTTATACGTTATACGTTATACGTTATACGTTATACGTTATACGTTATACGTTATACGTTATACGTTATACGTTATACGTTATACGTTATACGTTATACGTTATACGTTATACGTTATACGTTATACGTTATACGTTATACGTTATACGTTATACGTTATACGTTATACGTTATACGTTATACGTTATACGTTATACGTTATACGTTATACGTTATACGTTATACGTTATACGTTATACGTTATACGTTATACGTTATACGTTATACGTTATACGTTATACGTTATACGTTATACGTTATACGTTATACGTTATGCATTATACGTTGTACGTTTAACGTTATACGTTATAGGTTATACGTTTAACATTATACGTTATACGTTATACGTTATGCGTTATACGTTATACGTTATACATTATACGTTGTACGTTATACGTTATACGTTATACGTTTAACGTTATACGTTATACATTATACGTTATACGTCTAAACGTTATACGTTGTACGTTATAGGTTATACGTTTAACATTATACGTTATACGTTATACGTTGTACGTTGTACGTTATACGTTATACGTTATACGTTGTACGTTATACGTTGTACGTTATACGTTATACGTTATACGTTATACGTTATACGTTATACGTTATACGTTATACGTTATACGTTATACGTTATACGTTATACGTTATACGTTATACGTTATACGTTATACGTTATACGTTATACGTTATACGTTATACGTTATACGTTATACGTTATACGTTATACGTTATACGTTATACGTTATACGTTATACGTTATACGTTATACGTTATACGTTATACGTTATACGTTATACGTTATACGTTATACGTTATACGTTATACGTTATACGTTATACGTTATACGTTATACGTTATACGTTATACGTTATACGTTATACGTTATACGTTATACGTTATACGTTATACGTTATACGTTATACGTTATACGTTATACGTTATACGTTATACGTTATACGTTATACGTTATACGTTATACGTTATACGTTATACGTTATACGTTATACGTTATACGTTATACGTTATACGTTATACGTTATACGTTATACGTTATACGTTATACGTTATACGTTATACGTTATACGTTATACGTTATACGTTATACGTTATACGTTATACGTTATACGTTACACGTTATACGTTATACGTTATACGTTATACGTTATACGTTATACGTTATACGTTTAACATTATACGTTATACGTTATACGTTATACGTTATTCGTTATACGTTGTACGTTATACGTTATACGTTATACGTTATACGTTATACGTTATACGTTATACGTTATACGTTATACGTTATACGTTATACGTTATACGTTATACGTTATACGTTATACGTTATACGTTATACGTTATACGTTATACGTTATACGTTATACGTTATACGTTATACGTTATACGTTATACGTTATACGTTATATGTTTAACGTTATACGTTATACGTTGTACGTTATACGTTATACGTTTAACGTTATACATTATACATTATACGTTATACGTTAAACGTTACACATTATACGTTATACGTTATAAGTAAATACGTTATATGTTTAACGTTATACGTTATATGTTATACGTTATACGTTATACGTTATACGTTATACGTTATACGTTATACGTTATACGTTATACGTTATACGTTATACGTTATATGTTTATCGTTATACGTTATACGTTATACGTTATACGTTATACGTTATACGTTGTACGCTATACGTTATACGTTATACGTAATACATTATACGTTATACGTTACACGATGTACGTTATACGTTATACATTATACGTTATACGTTATACGTTATACGTTATACGTTATACGTTATACGTTATACGTTATACGTTATACGTTATACGTTATACGTTATACGTTATACGTTATACGTTATACGTTATACGTTATACGTTATACGTTATACGTTATACGTTATACGTTATATGTTTAACGTTATACGTTATACGTTATACGTTATACGTTATACGTTGTACGTTATACGTTATACGTTATACGTTATACGTTATACGTTATACGTTATACGTTATACGTTATACGTTATACGTTATACGTTATACGTTATACGTTATACGTTATACGTTATACGTTATACGTTATACGTTATACGTTATACGTTATACGTTATACGTTATACGTTATACGTTATACGTTATACGTTATACGTTATACGTTAAACGTTATACGTTATACGTTATACGTTATACGTTATACGTTATACGTTATACGTTATACGTTATACGTTATACGTTATACGTTATACGTTATACGTTATACGTTATATGTTTAACGTTATACGTTATACGTTGTACGTTATACGTTATACGTTTAACGTTATACATTATACATTATACGTTATACGTTAAACGTTACACGTTATACGTTATACGTTATAAGTAAATACGTTATATGTTTAACGTTAAACGTTATATGTTATACGTTATACGTTATACGTTATACGTTATACGTTATACGTTCTACGTTATACGTTATACGTTATACGTTATACGTTATATGTTTAACGTTATACGTTATACGTTATACGTTATATGTTTAACGTTAAAAGTTATACGTTATACGTTATACGTTATACGTTGTACGTTGTACGTTGTACGTTGTACGTTATACGTTATACGTTATACGTTATACGTTATACGTTATACGTTATACATTATACGTTGTACGTTATACGTTATACGTTATACGTTTAACGTTATACGTTATACATTATACGTTATACGTCTAAACGTTATACGTTGTACGTTATAGGTTATACGTTTAACATTATACGTTATACGTTATACGTTGTACGTTGTACGTTATACGTTATACGTTATACGTTATACGTTATACGTTATACGTTATACGTTATACGTTATACGTTATACGTTATACGTTATACGTTATACGTTATACGTTATACGTTATACGTTATACGTTATACGTTATACGTTATACGTTATACGTTATACGTTATACGTTATACGTTATACGTTATACGTTATACGTTATACGTTATACGTTATACGTTATACGTTATACGTTATACGTTATACGTTATACGTTATACGTTATACGTTATACGTTATACGTTATACGTTATACGTTATACGTTATACGTTATACGTTATACGTTATACGTTATACGTTATACGTTATACGTTATACGTTATACGTTATACGTTATACGTTATACGTTATACGTTATACGTTATGCATTATACGTTGTACGTTTAACGTTATACGTTATAGGTTATACGTTTAACATTATACGTTATACGTTATACGTTATGCGTTATACGTTATACGTTATACGTTATACGTTATACGTTATACGTTATACGTTATACGTTATACGTTATACGTTATACGTTATACGTTATACGTTATACGTTATACGTTATACGTTATACGTTATACGTTATACGTTATACGTTATACGTTATACGTTATACGTTATACGTTATACGTTATACGTTATACGTTATACGTTATACGTTATACGTTATACGTTATACGTTATACGTTATACGTTATACGTTATACGTTATACGTTATACGTTATACGTTATACGTTATACGTTATACGTTATACGTTATACGTTACACGTTATACGTTATACGTTATACGTTATACGTTATACGTTATACGTTATACGTTATACGTTATACGTTATACGTTATACGTTATACGTTATACGTTATACGTTATACGTTATACGTTATACGTTATACGTTATACGTTATACGTTATACGTTATACGTTATACGTTATACGTTATACGGTATACGTTATACGTTATACGTTATACGTTATACGTTATACGTTATACGTTATACGTTATACGTTATACGTTATACGGTATACGTTATACGTTATACGTTATACGTTATACGTTATACGTTATACGTTATACGTTATACGTTATACGTTATACGTTATACGTTATACGTTATACGTTATACGTTATACGTTATACGTTATACGTTATACGTTATACGTTATACGTTATACGTTATACGTTATACGTTATACGTTATACGTTATACGTTATACGTTATGCATTATACGTTGTACGTTTAACGTTATACGTTATAGGTTATACGTTTAACATTATACGTTATACGTTATACGTTATGCGTTATACGTTATACGTTATACATTATACGTTGTACGTTATACGTTATACGTTATACGTTTAACGTTATACGTTATACATTATACGTTATACGTCTAAACGTTATACGTTGTACGTTATAGGTTATACGTTTAACATTATACGTTATACGTTATACGTTGTACGTTGTACGTTATACGTTATACGTTATACGTTATACGTTATACGTTATACGTTCTACGTTATACGTTATACGTTATACGTTATACGTTATACGTTATACGTTATACGTTATACGTTATACGTTATACGTTATACGTTATACGTTATACGTTATACGTTATACGTTATACGTTATACGTTATACGTTATACGTTATACGTTATACGTTATACGTTATACGTTATACGTTATACGTTATACGTTATACGTTATACGTTATACGTTATACGTTATACGTCTAAACGTTATACGTTGTACGTTATAGGTTATACGTTTAACATTATACGTTATACGTTATACTTTGTACGTTGTACGTTATACGTTATACGTTATACGTTGTACGTTATACGTTATACGTTATACGTTATACGTTATACGTTATACGTTACACGTTACACGTTATAGTTTATACGTTATACGTTATACGTTATACGTTATACGTTATACGTTATACGTTATACGTTATACGTTATACGTTATACGTTATACGTTATACGTTATACGTTATACGTTATACGTTATACGTTATACGTTATACGTTATACGTTATACGTTATACGTTATACGTTATACGTTATACGTTATACGTTATACGTTATACGTTATACGTTATACGTTATACGTTATACGTTATACGTTATACGTTATACGTTATACGTTATACGTTATACGTTATACGTTATACGTTATACGTTATACGTTATACGTTATACGTTATACGTTATACGTTATACGTTATACGTTATACGTTATACGTTATACGTTATACGTTATACGTTATACGTTATACGTTATACGTTATACGTTATACGTTATACGTTATACGTTATACGTTATACGTTATACGTTATACGTTATACGTTATACGTTATACGTTATACGTTATACGTTATACGTTATACGTTATACGTTATACGTTATACGTTACACGTTATACGTTATACGTTATACGTTATACGTTATACGTTATACGTTATACGTATAACATTATACGTTATACGTTATACGTTATACGTTATTCGTTATACGTTGTACGTTATACGTTATACGTTATACGTTATACGTTATACGTTATACGTTATACGTTATACGTTATACGTTATACGTTATACGTTATACGTTATACGTTATACGTTATACGTTATACGTTATACGTTATACGTTATACGTTATACGTTATACGTTATACGTTATACGTTATACGTTATACGTTATACGTTATATGTTTAACGTTATACGTTATACGTTGTACGTTATACGTTATACGTTTAACGTTATACATTATACATTATACGTTATACGTTAAACGTTACACATTATACGTTATACGTTATAAGTAAATACGTTATATGTTTAACGTTATACGTTATATGTTATACGTTATACGTTATACGTTATACGTTATACGTTATACGTTATACGTTATACGTTATACGTTATACGTTATACGTTATATGTTTATCGTTATACGTTATACGTTATACGTTATACGTTATACGTTATACGTTGTACGCTATACGTTATACGTTATACGTAATACATTATACGTTATACGTTACACGATGTACGTTATACGTTATACATTATACGTTATACGTTATACGTTATACGTTATACGTTATACGTTATACGTTATACGTTATACGTTATACGTTATACGTTATACGTTATACGTTATACGTTATACGTTATACGTTATACGTTATACGTTATACGTTATACGTTATACGTTATACGTTATATGTTTAACGTTATACGTTACACGTTGTACGTTATACGTTATACGTTATACGTTATACGTTATATGTTTAACGTTATACGTTATACGTTATACGTTATACGTTATACGTTGTACGTTATACGTTATACGTTATACGTTATACGTTATACGTTATACGTTATACGTTATACGTTATACGTTATACGTTATACGTTATACGTTATACGTTATACGTTATACGTTATACGTTATACGTTATACGTTATACGTTATACGTTATACGTTATACGTTATACGTTATACGTTATACGTTATACGTTATACGTTATACGTTAAACGTTATACGTTATACGTTATACGTTATACGTTATACGTTATACGTTATACGTTATACGTTATACGTTATACGTTATACGTTATACGTTATACGTTATACGTTATATGTTTAACGTTATACGTTATACGTTGTACGTTATACGTTATACGTTTAACGTTATACATTATACATTATACGTTATACGTTAAACGTTACACGTTATACGTTATACGTTATAAGTAAATACGTTATATGTTTAACGTTAAACGTTATATGTTATACGTTATACGTTATACGTTATACGTTATACGTTATACGTTCTACGTTATACGTTATACGTTATACGTTATACGTTATATGTTTAACGTTATACGTTATACGTTATACGTTATATGTTTAACGTTAAAAGTTATACGTTATACGTTATACGTTATACGTTGTACGTTGTACGTTGTACGTTGTACGTTATACGTTATACGTTATACGTTATACGTTATACGTTATACGTTATACATTATACGTTGTACGTTATACGTTATACGTTATACGTTTAACGTTATACGTTATACATTATACGTTATACGTCTAAACGTTATACGTTGTACGTTATAGGTTATACGTTTAACATTATACGTTATACGTTATACGTTGTACGTTGTACGTTATACGTTATACGTTATACGTTATACGTTATACGTTATACGTTATACGTTATACGTTATACGTTATACGTTATACGTTATACGTTATACGTTATACGTTATACGTTATACGTTATACGTTATACGTTATACGTTATACGTTATACGTTATACGTTATACGTTATACGTTATACGTTATACGTTATACGTTATACGTTATACGTTATACGTTATACGTTATACGTTATACGTTATACGTTATACGTTATACGTTATACGTTATACGTTATACGTTATACGTTATACGTTATACGTTATACGTTATACGTTATACGTTATACGTTATACGTTATACGTTATACGTTATACGTTATACGTTATACGTTATACGTTATACGTTATACGTTATACGTTATACGTTATACGTTATACGTTGTACGTTATACGTTATACGTTATACGTTATGCATTATACGTTGTACGTTTAACGTTATACGTTATAGGTTATACGTTTAACATTATACGTTATACGTTATACGTTATGCGTTATACGTTATACGTTATACGTTATACGTTATACGTTATACGTTATACGTTATACGTTATACGTTATACGTTATACGTTATACGTTATACGTTATACGTTATACGTTATACGTTATACGTTATACGTTATACGTTATACGTTATACGTTATACGTTATACGTTATACGTTATACGTTATACGTTATACGTTATACGTTATACGTTATACGTTATACGTTATACGTTATACGTTATACGTTATACGTTATACGTTATACGTTATACGTTATACGTTACACGTTATACGTTATACGTTATACGTTATACGTTATACGTTATACGTTATACGTTATACGTTATACGTTATACGTTATACGTTATACGTTATACGTTATACGTTATACGTTATACGTTATACGTTATACGTTATACGTTATACGTTATACGTTATACGTTATACGTTATACGGTATACGTTATACGTTATACGTTATACGTTATACGTTATACGTTATACGTTATACGTTATACGTTATACGTTATACGGTATACGTTATACGTTATACGTTATACGTTATACGTTATACGTTATACGTTATACGTTATACGTTATACGTTATACGTTATACGTTATACGTTATACGTTATACGTTATACGTTATACGTTATACGTTATACGTTATACGTTATACGTTATACGTTATACGTTATACGTTATACGTTATACGTTATACGTTATGCATTATACGTTGTACGTTTAACGTTATACGTTATAGGTTATACGTTTAACATTATACGTTATACGTTATACGTTATGCGTTATACGTTATACGTTATACATTATACGTTGTACGTTATACGTTATACGTTATACGTTTAACGTTATACGTTATACATTATACGTTATACGTCTAAACGTTATACGTTGTACGTTATAGGTTATACGTTTAACATTATACGTTATACGTTATACGTTGTACGTTGTACGTTATACGTTATACGTTATACGTTATACGTTATACGTTATACGTTATACGTTATACGTTATACGTTATACGTTATACGTTATACGTTATACGTTATACGTTATACGTTATACGTTATACGTTATACGTTATACGTTATACGTTATACGTTATACGTTATACGTTATACGTTATACGTTATACGTTATACGTTATACGTTATACGTTATACGTTATACGTTATACGTTATACGTTATACGTTATACGTTATACGTTATACGTCTAAACGTTATACGTTGTACGTTATAGGTTATACGTTTAACATTATACGTTATACGTTATACTTTGTACGTTGTACGTTATACGTTATACGTTATACGTTGTACGTTATACGTTATACGTTATACGTTATACGTTATACGTTATACGTTACACGTTACACGTTATAGTTTATACGTTATACGTTATACGTTATACGTTATACGTTATACGTTATACGTTATACGTTATACGTTATACGTTATACGTTATACGTTATACGTTATACGTTATACGTTATACGTTATACGTTATACGTTATACGTTATACGTTATACGTTATACGTTATACGTTATACGTTATACGTTATACGTTATACGTTATACGTTATACGTTATACGTTATACGTTATACGTTATACGTTATACGTTATACGTTATACGTTATACGTTATACGTTATACGTTATACGTTATACGTTATACGTTATACGTTATACGTTATACGTTATACGTTATACGTTATACGTTATACGTTATACGTTATACGTTATACGTTATACGTTATACGTTATACGTTATACGTTATACGTTATACGTTATACGTTATACGTTATACGTTATACGTTATACGTTATACGTTATACGTTATACGTTATACGTTATACGTTATACGTTATACGTTATACGTTATACGTTATACGTTATACGTTATACGTTATACGTTATACGTTATACGTTATACGTTATACGTTATACGTTATACGTTATACGTTATACGTTATACGTTATACGTTATACGTTATACGTTATACGTTATACGTTATACGTTATACGTTATACGTTATACGTTATACGTTATACGTTATACGTTATACGTTATACGTTATACGTTATACGTTATACGTTATACGTTATACGTTATACGTTATACGTTATACGTTATACGTTATACGTTATACGTTATACGTTATACGTTATACGTTATACGTTATACGTTATACGTTATACGTTATACGTTATACGTTATACGTTATACGTTATACGTTATACGTTATACGTTATACGTTATACGTTATACGTTATACGTTATGCATTATACGTTGTACGTTTAACGTTATACGTTATAGGTTATACGTTTAACATTATACGTTATACGTTATACGTTATGCGTTATACGTTATACGTTATACGTTATACGTTATACGTTATACGTTATACGTTATACGTTATACGTTATACGTTATACGTTATACGTTATACGTTATACGTTATACGTTATACGTTATACGTTATACGTTATACGTTATACGTTATACGTTATACGTTATACGTTATACGTTATACGTTATACGTTATACGTTATACGTTATACGTTATACGTTATACGTTATACGTTATACGTTATACGTTATACGTTATACGTTATACGTTATACGTTACACGTTATACGTTACACGTTATACGTTATACGTTATACGTTACACGTTATACGTTATACGTTATACGTTATACGTTATACGTTATACGTTATACGTTATACGTTATACGTTATACGTTATACGTTATACGTTATACGTTATACGTTATACGGTATACGTTATACGTTATACGTTATACGTTATAGGTTATACGTTATACGTTATACGTTATACGTTATACGTTATACGTTATACGTTATACGTTATACGTTATACGTTATACGTTATACGTTATACGTTATACGTTATACGTTATACGTTATACGTTATACGTTATACGTTATACGTTATACGTTATACGTTATACGTTATACGTTATACGTTATACGTTATACGTTATACGTTATACGTTATACGTTATACGTTATGCATTATACGTTGTACGTTTAACGTTATACGTTATAGGTTATACGTTTAACATTATACGTTATACGTTATACGTTATGCGTTATACGTTATACGTTATACATTATACGTTGTACGTTATACGTTATACGTTATACGTTTAACGTTATACGTTATACATTATACGTTATACGTCTAAACGTTATACGTTGTACGTTATAGGTTATACGGTTAACATTATACGTTATACGTTATACGTTGTACGTTATACGTTATACGTTATACGTTATACGTTATACGTTATACGTTATACGTTATACGTTATACGTTATACGTTATACGTTATACGTTATACGTTATACGTTATACGTTATACGTTATACGTTATACGTTATACGTTATACGTTATACGTTATACGTTATACGTTATACGTTATACGTTATACGTTATACGTTATACGTTATACGTTATACGTTATACGTTATACGTTATACGTTATACGTTATACGTTATACGTTATACGTTATACGTTATACGTTATACGTTATACGTTATACGTTATACGTTATACGTTATACTTTACACGTTATACGTTATACGTTATACGTTATACGTTATACGTTATACGTTATACGTTATACGTTATACGTTATACGTTATACGTTATACGTTATACGTTATACGTTATACGTTATACGTTATACGTTATACGTTATACGTTATACGTTATACGTTATACGTTATACGTTATACGTTATACGTTATACGTTATACGTTATACGTTATACGTTATACGTTATACGTTATACGTTATACGTTATACGTTATACGTTATACGTTATACGTTATACGTTATACGTTATACGTTATACGTTATACGTTATACGTTATACGTTATACGTTATACGTTATACGTTATACGTTATACGTTATACGTTATACGTTATACGTTATACGTTATACGTTATACGTTATACGTTATACGTTATACGTTATACGTTATACGTTATACGTTATACGTTATACGTTATACGTTATACGTTATACGTTATACGTTATACGTTATACGTTATACGTTATACGTTATACGTTATACGTTATACGTTATACGTTATACGTTATACGTTATACGTTATACGTTACACGTTATACGTTATACGTTATACGTTATACGTTATACGTTATACGTTATACGTTATACGTTATACGTTATACGTTATACGTTATACGTTATACGTTATACGTTATACGTTATACGTTATGCATTATACGTTGTACGTTTAACGTTATACGTTATAGGTTATACGTTTAACATTATACGTTATACGTTATACGTTATGCGTTATACGTTATACGTTATACATTATACGTTGTACGTTATACGTTATACGTTATACGTTTAACGTTATACGTTATACATTATACGTTATACGTCTAAACGTTATACGTTGTACGTTATAGGTTATACGTTTAACATTATACGTTATACGTTATACGTTGTACGTTGTACGTTATACGTTATACGTTATACGTTATACGTTATACGTTATACGTTACACGTTACACGTTATACTTTATACGTTATACGTTATACGTTATACGTTATACGTTATACGTTATACGTTATACGTTATACGTTATACGTTATACGTTATACGTTATACGTTATACGTTATACGTTATACGTTATACGTTATACGTTATACGTTATACGTTATACGTTATACGTTATACGTTATACGTTATACGTTATACGTTATACGTTATACGTTATACGTTATACGTTATACGTTATACGTTATACGTTATACGTTATACGTTATACGTTATACGTTATACGTTATACGTTATACGTTATACGTTATACGTTATACGTTATACGTTATACGTTATACGTTATACGTTATACGTTATACGTTACACGTTACACGTTATACTTTATACGTTATACGTTATACGTTATACGTTATACGTTATACGTTATACGTTATACGTTATACGTTATACGTTATACGTTATACGTTATACGTTATACGTTATACGTTATACGGTATACGTTATACGTTATACGTTTAACATTATACGTTATACGTTATACGTTATACGTTATACGTTATACGTTATACGTTATACGTTATACGTTATACGTTATACGTTATACGTTATACGTTATACGTTATACGTTATACGTTATACGTTATACGTTATACGTTATACGTTATACGTTATACGTTATACTTTACACGTTATACGTTATACGTTATACGTTATACGTTATACGTTATACGTTATACGTTATACGTTATACGTTATACGTTATACGTTATACGTTATACGTTATACGTTATACGTTATACGTTATACGTTATACGTTATACGTTATACGTTATACGTTATACGTTATACGTTATACGTTATACGTTATACGTTATACGTTATACGTTATACGTTATACGTTATACGTTATACGTTATACGTTATACGTTATACGTTATACGTTATACGTTATACGTTATACGTTATACGTTATACGTTATACGTTATACGTTATACGTTATACGTTATACGTTATACGTTATACGTTATACGTTATACGTTATACGTTATACGTTATACGTTATACGTTATACGTTATACGTTATACGTTATACGTTATACGTTATACGTTATACGTTATACGTTATACGTTATACGTTATACGTTATACGTTATACGTTATACGTTATACGTTATACGTTATACGTTATACGTTATACGTTATACGTTATACGTTATACGTTATACGTTATACGTTATACGTTATACGTTATACGTTATACGTTATACGTTATACGTTATACGTTACACGTTATACGTTATACGTTATACGTTATACGTTATACGTTATACGTTATACGTTATACGTTATACGTTATACGTTATACGTTATACGTTATACGTTATACGTTATACGTTATGCATTATACGTTGTACGTTTAACGTTATACGTTATAGGTTATACGTTTAACATTATACGTTATACGTTATACGTTATGCGTTATACGTTATACGTTATACATTATACGTTGTACGTTATACGTTATACGTTATACGTTTAACGTTATACGTTATACATTATACGTTATACGTCTAAACGTTATACGTTGTACGTTATAGGTTATACGTTTAACATTATACGTTATACGTTATACGTTGTACGTTGTACGTTATACGTTATACGTTATACGTTATACGTTATACGTTATACGTTACACGTTACACGTTATACTTTATACGTTATACGTTATACGTTATACGTTATACGTTATACGTTATACGTTATACGTTATACGTTATACGTTATACGTTATACGTTATACGTTATACGTTATACGTTATACGTTATACGTTATACGTTATACGTTATACGTTATACGTTATACGTTATACGTTATACGTTATACGTTATACGTTATACGTTATACGTTATACGTTATACGTTATACGTTATACGTTATACGTTATACGTTATACGTTATACGTTATACGTTATACGTTATACGTTATACGTTATACGTTATACGTTATACGTTATACGTTATACGTTATACGTTATACGTTATACGTTATACGTTATACGTTACACGTTACACGTTATACTTTATACGTTATACGTTATACGTTATACGTTATACGTTATACGTTATACGTTATACGTTATACGTTATACGTTATACGTTATACGTTATACGTTATACGTTATACGTTATACGTTATACGGTATACGTTATACGTTATACGTTTAACATTATACGTTATACGTTATACGTTATACGTTATACGTTATACGTTATACGTTATACGTTATACGTTATACGTTATACGTTATACGTTATACGTTATATGTTATACGTTATACGTTATACGTTATACGTTATACGTTATACGTTATACGTTATACGTTATACGTTATACGTTATACGTTATACGTTATACGTTATACGTTATACGTTATACGTTATACGTTATACGTTGTACGTTGTACGTTATACGTTATACGTTTAACATTATACGTTATACGTTATACGTTATACGTTATACGTTATACGTTATACGTTATACGTTATACGTTATACGTTATATGTTATACGTTATACGTTATACGTTATACGTTATACGTTATACGTTATACGTTATACGTTATACGTTATACGTTATACGTTATACGTTATACGTTATACGTTATACGTTATACGTTATACGTTATACGTTATACGTTATACGTTATACGTTATACGTTATACGTTATACGTTATACGTTATACGTTATACGTTATACGTTATACGTTATACGTTATACGTTATACGTTATACGTTATACGTTATACGTTATACGTTATACGTTATACGTTATACGTTATACGTTATACGTTATACGTTATACGTTATACGTTATACGTTATACGTTATACGTTATACGTTATACATTATACATTATACGTTATACGTTAAACGTTACACGTTATACGTTATACGTTATAAGTAAATACGTTATATGTTTAACGTTATACGTTATATGTTATACGTTATACGTTATACGTTATACGTTATACGTTATACGTTATACGTTCTACGTTATACGTTATACGTTATACGTTATACGTTATACGTTATACGTTATACGTTATACGTTATACGTTATACGTTATACGTTATACGTTATACGTTATACGTTATACGTTATACGTTATACGTTATATGTTTAACGTTAAAAGTTATACGTTATACGTTATACGTTATATGTTGTACGTTGTACGTTGTACGTTGTACGTTATACGTTGTACGTTGTACGTTATACGTTATACGTTATACGTTATACGTTATACGTTATACGTTATACGTTATACGTTATACGTTATACGTTATACGTTATTCGTTATACGTTATACGTTATACGTTATACGTTATACGTTATATGTTTAACGTTATACGTTATACGTTATATGTTTAACGTTAAAAGTTATACGATATACGTTATACGTTTAACGTTATAGGATATACGTTATACGTTATACGTTACATGTTTAACGTTATATTTTATACGTTATACGTTTAACGTTACACGTTATACGTTGTACGTTGTACGTTGTACGTTGTACGTTGTACGTTGTACGTTATACGTTATACGTTATACGTTATACGTTATACGTTATACGTTATACGTTATACGTTATACGTTATACGTTATACGTTATACGTTATACGTTATACGTTATACGTTATACGTTATACGTTATACGTTATACGTTATACGTTATACGTTATACGTTATACGTTATACGTTATACGTTATACGTTATACGTTATACGTAATATGTTTAACGTTATACGTTATACGTTTAACGTTATACATTATACATTATACGTTATACGTTATACGTTATACGTTATACGTTATACGTTATACGTTATACGTTATACGTTATACGTTATACGTTATACGTTATACGTTATATGTTTAACGTTAAAAGTTATACGTTATACGTTATACGTTATACGTTGTACGTTGTACGTTGTACGTTGTACGTTATACGTTGTACGTTGTACGTTATACGTTATACGTTATACGTTATACGTTATACGTTATACGTTATACGTTATACGTTATACGTTATACGTTATACGTTATTCGTTATACGTTATACGTTATACGTTATACGTTATACGTTATATGTTTAACGTTATACGTTATACGTTATATGTTTAACGTTAAAAGTTACACGATATACGTTATACGTTTAACGTTATAGGATATACGTTATACGTTATACGTTACATGTTTAACGTTATATTTTATACGTTATACGTTTAACGTTACACGTTATACGTTGTACGTTGTACGTTGTACGTTGTACGTTGTACGTTGTACGTTATACGTTATACGTTATACGTTATACGTTATACGTTATACGTTATACGTTATACGTTATACGTTATACGTTATACGTTATACGTTATACGTTATACGTTATACGTTATACGTTATACGTTATACGTTATACGTTATACGTTATACGTTATACGTTATACGTTATACGTTATATGTTTAACGTTAAAAGTTATACGTTATACGTTATACGTTATACGTTGTACGTTGTACGTTGTACGTTGTACGTTATACGTTGTACGTTGTACGTTATACGTTATACGTTATACGTTATACGTTATATGTTATACGTTATACGTTATACGTTATACGTTATACGTTATTCGTTATACGTTATACGTTATACGTTATACGTTATATGTTTAACGTTATACGTTATACGTTATATGTTTAACGTTAAAAGTTATACGATATACGTTATACGTTTAACGTTATAGGATATACGTTATACGTTATACGTTACATGTTTAACGTTATATTTTATACGTTATACGTTTAACGTTACACGTTATACGTTGTACGTTGTACGTTGTACGTTGTACGTTGTACGTTGTACGTTATACGTTATACGTTATACGTTATTCGTTATACGTTATACGTTATACGTTATACGTTATACGTTATACGTTATACGTTATACGTTATACGTTATACGTTATACGTTATACGTTATACGTTATACGTTATACGTTATACGTTATACGTTATACGTTATACGTTATACGTTATACGTTATACGTTATACGTTATACGTTATACGTTATACGTTATACGTTATACGTTATATGTTTAACGTTAAAAGTTATACGTTATACGTTATACGTTATACGTTGTACGTTGTACGTTGTACGTTGTACGTTATACGTGGTACGTTGTACGTTATACGTTATACGTTATACGTTATACGTTATACGTTATACGTTATACGTTATACGTTATACGTTATACGTTATACGTTATTCGTTATACGTTATACGTTATACGTTATACGTTATACGTTATATGTTTAACGTTATACGTTATACGTTATATGTTTAACGTTAAAAGTTATACGATATACGTTATACGTTTAACGTTATAGGATATACGTTATACGTTATACGTTACATGTTTAACGTTATATTTTATACGTTATACGTTTAACGTTACACGTTATACGTTGTACGTTGTACGTTGTACGTTGTACGTTGTACGTTGTACGTTGTACGTTATACGTTATACGTTATACGTTATACGTTATACGTTATACGTTATACGTTATACGTTATACGTTATACGTTATACGTTATACGTTATACGTTATACGTTATACGTTATACGTTATACGTTATACGTTATACGTTATACGTTATACGTTATACGTTATACGTTATACGTTATACGTTATATGTTTAACGTTATACGTTATACGTTTAACGTTATACATTATACATTATACGTTATACGTTATACGTTATACGTTATACGTTATACGTTATACGTTATACGTTATACGTTATACGTTATACGTTATACGTTATATGTTTAACGTTAAAAGTTATACGTTATACGTTATACGTTATACGTTGTACGTTGTACGTTGTACGTTGTACGTTATACGTTGTACGTTGTACGTTATACGTTATACGTTATACGTTATACGTTATACGTTATACGTTATACGTTATACGTTATACGTTATACGTTATACGTTATACGTTATACGTTATTCGTTATACGTTATACGTTATACGTTATACGTTTTACGTTATATGTTTAACGTTATACGTTATACGTTATATGTTTAACGTTAAAAGTTATACGATATACGTTATACGTTTAACGTTATAGGATATACGTTATACGTTATACGTTACATGTTTAACGTTATATTTTATACGTTATACGTTTAACGTTACACGTTATACGTTGTACGTTGTACGTTGTACGTTGTACGTTGTACGTTGTACGTTGTACGTTATACGTTATACGTTATACGTTATACGTTATACGTTATACGTTATACGTTATACGTTATACGTTATACGTTATACGTTATACGTTATACGTTATACGTTATACGTTATACGTTATACGTTATACGTTATACGTTATACGTTATACGTTATACGTTATACGTTATACGTTATACGTTATACGTTATACGTTATACGTTATACGTAATATGTTTAACGTTATACGTTATACGTTTAACGTTATACATTATACATTATACGTTATACGTTATACGTTATACGTTATACGTTATACGTTATACGTTATACGTTATACGTTATACGTTATACGTTATACGTTATACGTTATACGTTATACGTTATACGTTATACGTTATACGTTATACGTTATACGTTATATGTTATACGTTATACGTTATACGTTATACGTTATACGTTATACGTTATACGTTATACGTTATACGTTATACGTTATTCGTTATACGTTATACGTCATACGTTATACGTTATACGTTATATGTTTAACGTTATACGTTATACGTTATATGTTTAACGTTAAAAGTTATACGATATACGTTATACGTTTAACGTTATAGGATATACGTTATACGTTATACGTTACATGTTTAACGTTATATTTTATACGTTATACGTTTAACGTTACACGTTATACGTTGTACGTTGTACGTTGTACGTTGTACGTTGTACGTTGTACGTTATACGTTATACGTTATACGTTATACGTTATACGTTATACGTTATACGTTATACGTTATACGTTATACGTTATACGTTATACGTTATACGTTATACGTTATACGTTATACGTTATACGTTATACGTTATACGTTATACGTTATACGTTATACGTTATACGTTATACGTTATACGTTATACGTTATATGTTTAACGTTATACGTTATACGTTTAACGTTATACATTATACATTATACGTTATACGTTATACGTTATACGTTATACGTTATACGTTATACGTTATACGTTATACGTTATACGTTATACGTTATACGTTATACGTTATATGTTTAACGTTAAAAGTTATACGTTATACGTTATACGTTATACGTTGTACGTTGTACGTTATACGTTATACGTTATACGTTATATGTTTAACGTTAAAAGTTATACGTTATACGTTATACGTTATACGTTGTACGTTGTACGTTGTACGTTGTACGTTATACGTTGTACGTTGTACGTTGTACGTTATACGTTATACGTTATACGTTATACGTTATACGTTATACGTTATACGTTATACGTTATACGTTATACGTTATACGTTATACGTTATTCGTTATACGTTATACGTTATACGTTATACGTTTTACGTTATATGTTTAACGTTATACGTTATACGTTATATGTTTAACGTTAAAAGTTATACGATATACGTTATACGTTTAACGTTATAGGATATACGTTATACGTTATACGTTACATGTTTAACGTTATATTTTATACGTTATACGTTTAACGTTACACGTTATACGTTGTACGTTGTACGTTGTACGTTGTACGTTGTACGTTGTACGTTGTACGTTATACGTTATACGTTATACGTTATACGTTATACGTTATACGTTATACGTTATACGTTATACGTTATACGTTATACGTTATACGTTATACGTTATACGTTATACGTTATACGTTATACGTTATACGTTATACGTTATACGTTATACGTTATACGTTATACGTTATACGTTATACGTTATACGTTATACGTTATACGTAAAACGTATAACGTTATACGTTATACGTTTAACGTTATACATTATACATTATACGTTATACGTTATACGTTATACGTTATACGTTATACGTTATACGTTATACGTTATACGTTATACGTTATACGTTATACGTTATACGTTATACGTTATACGTTATACGTTATACGTTATACGTTATACGTTATACGTTATACGTTATACGTTATACGTTATACGTTATACGTTATACGTTATACGTTATACGTTATACGTTATACGTCATACGTTATACGTTATACGTTATACGTTATACGTTATACGTTATACGTTATACGTTATACGTTATACGTTATACGTTATACGTTATACGTTATACGTTATACGTTATACGTTATACGTTATACGTTATACGTTATACGTTATACGTTATACGTTATACGTTATACGTTATACGTTATACGTTATACGTTATACGTTATACGTTATACGTTATACGTTATACGTTATACGTTATACATTATACATTATACGTTATACGTTAAACGTTACACGTTATACGTTATACGTTATAAGTAAATACGTTATATGTTTAACGTTATACGTTATATGTTATACGTTATACGTTATACGTTATACGTTATACGTTATACGTTATACGTTATACGTTCTACGTTATACGTTATACGTTATACGTTATACGTTATACGTTATACGTTATACGTTATACGTTATACGTTATACGTTATACGTTATACGTTATACGTTATACGTTATACGTTATACGTTATACGTTATACGTTATACGTTATATGTTTAACGTTAAAAGTTATACGTTATACGTTATACGTTATACGTTGTACGTTGTACGTTGTACGTTGTACGTTATACGTTGTACGTTGTACGTTATACGTTATACGTTATACGTTATACGTTATACGTTATACGTTATACGTTATACGTTATACGTTATACGTTATTCGTTATACGTTACACGTTATACGTTATACGTTATACGTTATATGTTTAACGTTATACGTTATACGTTATATGTTTAACGTTAAAAGTTATACGATATACGTTATACGTTTAACGTTATAGGATATACGTTATACGTTATACGTTACATGTTTAACGTTATATTTTATACGTTATACGTTTAACGTTACACGTTATACGTTGTACGTTGTACGTTGTACGTTGTACGTTGTACGTTGTACGTTATACGTTATACGTTATACGTTATACGTTATACGTTATACGTTATACGTTATACGTTATACGTTATACGTTATACGTTATACGTTATACGTTATACGTTATACGTTATACGTTATACGTTATACGTTATACGTTATACGTTATACGTTATACGTTATACGTTATACGTTATACGTTATTCGTTATACTTTATACGTTATACGTTATACGTTATACGTTATACGTTATACGTTATACGTTATACGTTATACGTTATACGTTATACGTTATACGTTATACGTTATACGTTATACGTTATACGTTATACGTTATATGTTTAACGTTAAAAGTTATACGTTATACGTTATACGTTATACGTTCTACGTTATACGTTATACGTTATACGTTATACGTTATACGTTATACGTTATACGTTATACGTTATACGTTATACGTTATACGTTATACGTTTAACATTATACGTTATACGTTATACGTTATACGTTATACGTTATACGTTATACGTTATACGTTATACGTTATACGTTATACGTTATACGTTATACGTTATACGTTATACGTTATACGTTATACGTTATACGTTATACGTTATATGTTTAACGTTATACGTTATACGTTGTACGTTATACGTTATACGTTATACGTTTAACGTTATACATTATTCATTATACGTTATACGTTAAACGTTACACGTTATACGTTATACGTTATAAGTAAATACGTTATATGTTTAACGTTATACGTTATATGTTATACGTTATACGTTATACGTTATACGTTATACGTTATACGTTATACGTTATACGTTATACGTTCTACGTTATACGTTATACGTTATACGTTATACGTTATACGTTATACGTTATACGTTATACGTTATACGTTATACGTTATACGTTATACGTTATACGTTATACGTTATACGTTATACGTTATACGTTATACGTTATACGTTATACGTTATACGTTATACGTTATATGTTTAACGTTAAAAGTTATAAGTTATACGTTATACGTTGTACGTTGTACGTTGTACGTTGTACGTTATACGTTGTACGTTGTACGTTATACGTTATACGTTATACGTTATACGTTATACGTTATACGTTATACGTTATACGTTATACGTTATACGTTATTCGTTATTCGTTATACGTTATACGTTATACGTTATACGTTATATGTTTAACGTTATACGTTATACGTTATATGTTTAACGTTAAAAGTTATACGTTATACGTTATACGTTTAACGTTATAGGATATACGTTATACGTTATACGTTACATGTTTAACGTTATATTTTATACGTTATACGTTTAACGTTACACGTTATACGTTGTACGTTGTACGTTGTACGTTATACGTTATACGTTATACGTTATACGTTATACGTTATACGTTATACGTTATACGTTATACGTTATACGTTATACGTTATACGTTATACGTTATACGTTATACGTTATACGTTATACGTTTAACATTATACGTTATACGTTATACGTTATACGTTATACGTTGTACGTTATACGTTATACGTTATACGTTATACGTTATACGTTATACGTTATACGTTATACGTTATACGTTATACGTTATACGTTATACGTTGTACGTTATACGTTATACGTTATACGTTATACGTTATACGTTATACGTTATACGTTATACGTTATACGTTATACGTTATACGTTATACGTTATACGTTATACGTTATATGTTTAACGTTAAAAGTTATACGTTATACGTTATACGTTATACGTTCTACGTTATACGTTATACGTTATACGTTATACGTTATACGTTATACGTTATACGTTATACGTTATACGTTATACGTTATACGTTATACGTTATACGTTATACGTTATACGTTTAACATTATACGTTATACGTTATACGTTGTACGTTATACGTTATACGTTATACGTTATACGTTATACGTTATACGTTATACGTTATACGTTATACGTTATACGTTATACGTTATACGTTATACGTTATATGTTTAACGTTATACGTTATACGTTGTACGTTATACGTTATACGTTATACGTTTAACGTTATACATTATTCATTATACGTTATACGTTAAACGTTACACGTTATACGTTATACGTTATAAGTAAATACGTTATATGTTTAACGTTATACGTTATATGTTATACGTTATACGTTATACGTTATACGTTATACGTTATACGTTATACGTTATACGTTCTACGTTATACGTTATACGTTATACGTTATACGTTATACGTTATACGTTATACGTTATACGTTATACGTTATACGTTATACGTTATACGTTATACGTTATACGTTATACGTTATATGTTTAACGTTAAAAGTTATACGTTATACGTTATACGTTATACGTTGTACGTTGTACGTTGTACGTTGTACGTTATACGTTGTACGTTGTACGTTATACGTTATACGTTATACGTTATACGTTATACGTTATACGTTATACGTTATACGTTATACGTTATACGTTATACGTTATACGTTATTCGTTATACGTTATACGTTATACGTTATACGTTATATGTTTAACGTTATACGTTATACGTTATATGTTTAACGTTAAAAGTTATACGTTATACGTTATACGTTATACGTTGTACGTTGTACGTTGTACGTTGTACGTTATACGTTGTACGTTGTACGTTATACGTTATACGTTATACGTTATACGTTATACGTTATACGTTATACGTTATACGTTATACGTTATACGTTATTCGTTATACGTTATACGTTATACGTTATACGTTATACGTTATATGTTTAACGTTATACGTTATACGTTATATGTTTAACGTTAAAAGTTATACGATATACGTTATACGTTTAACGTTATAGGATATACGTTATACGTTATACGTTACATGTTTAACGTTATATTTTATACGTTATACGTTTAACGTTACACGTTATACGTTGTACGTTGTACGTTGTACGTTGTACGTTGTACGTTGTACGTTATACGTTATACGTTATACGTTATACGTTATACGTTATACGTTATACGTTATACGTTATACGTTATACGTTATACGTTATACGTTATACGTTATACGTTATACGTTATACGTTATACGTTATACGTTATACGTTATACGTTATACGTTATACGTTATACGTTATACGTTATACGTTATACGTTATATGTTTAACGTTATACGTTATACGTTTAACGTTATACATTATACATTATACGTTATACGTTATACGTTATACGTTATACGTTATACGTTATACGTTATACGTTATACGTTATACGTTATACGTTAAACGTTATACGTTATATGTTTAACGTTAAAAGTTGTACGTTGTACGTTATACGTTATACGTTGTACGTTGTACGTTGTACGTTGTACGTTATACGTTGTACGTTGTACGTTATACGTTATACGTTATACGTTATACGTTATACGTTATACGTTATACGTTATACGTTATACGTTATACGTTATACGTTATTCGTTATACGTTATACGTTATACGTTATACGTTTTACGTTATATGTTTAACGTTATACGTTATACGTTATATGTTTAACGTTAAAAGTTATACGATATACGTTATACGTTTAACGTTATAGGATATACGTTATACGTTATACGTTACATGTTTAACGTTATATTTTATACGTTATACGTTTAACGTTACACGTTATACGTTGTACGTTGTACGTTGTACGTTGTACGTTGTACGTTGTACGTTGTACGTTATACGTTATACGTTATACGTTATACGTTATACGTTATACGTTATACGTTATACGTTATACGTTATACGTTATACGTTATACGTTATACGTTATACGTTATACGTTATACGTTATACGTTATACGTTATACGTTATACGTTATACGTTATACGTTATACGTTATACGTTATACGTTATACGTTATACGTAATATGTTTAACGTTATACGTTATACGTTTAACGTTATACATTATACATTATACGTTATACGTTATACGTTATACGTTATACGTTATACGTTATACGTTATACGTTATACGTTATACGTTATACGTTATACGTTATACGTTATACGTTATACGTTATACGTTATACGTTATACGTTATACGTTATACGTTATACGTTATACGTTATACGTTATACGTTATTCGTTATACGTTATACGTCATACGTTATACGTTATACGTTATATGTTTAACGTTATACGTTATACGTTATATGTTTAACGTTAAAAGTTATACGATATACGTTATACGTTTAACGTTATAGGATATACGTTATACGTTATACGTTACATGTTTAACGTTATATTTTATACGTTATACGTTTAACGTTACACGTTATACGTTGTACGTTGTACGTTGTACGTTGTACGTTGTACGTTGTACGTTATACGTTATACGTTATACGTTATACGTTATACGTTATACGTTATACGTTATACGTTATACGTTATACGTTATACGTTATACGTTATACGTTATACGTTATACGTTATACGTTATACGTTATACGTTATACGTTATACGTTATACGTTATACGTTATACGTTATACGTTATACGTTATACGTTATATGTTTAACGTTATACGTTATACGTTTAACGTTATACATTATACATTATACGTTATACGTTATACGTTATACGTTATACGTTATACGTTATACGTTATACGTTATACGTTATATGTTTAACGTTAAAAGTTATACGTTATACGTTATACGTTATACGTTGTACGTTGTACGTTGTACGTTGTACGTTATACGTTGTACGTTGTACGTTATACGTTATACGTTATACGTTATACGTTATACGTTATACGTTATACGTTATACGTTATACGTTATACGTTATACGTTATTCGTTATACGTTATACGTTATACGTTATACGTTTTACGTTATATGTTTAACGTTATACGTTATACGTTATATGTTTAACGTTAAAAGTTATACGATATACGTTATACGTTTAACGTTATAGGATATACGTTATACGTTATACGTTACATGTTTAACGTTATATTTTATACGTTATACGTTTAACGTTACACGTTATACGTTGTACGTTGTACGTTGTACGTTGTACGTTGTACGTTGTACGTTGTACGTTATACGTTGTACGTTATACGTTATACGTTATACGTTATACGTTATACGTTATACGTTATACGTTATACGTTATACGTTATACGTTATACGTTATACGTTATACGTTATACGTTATACGTTATACGTTATACGTTATACGTTATACGTTATACGTTATACGTTATACGTTATACGTTATACGTTATACGTTATACGTTATACGTTATACGTAATATGTTTAACGTTATACGTTATACGTTTAACGTTATACATTATACATTATACGTTATACGTTATACGTTATACGTTATACGTTATACGTTATACGTTATACGTTATACGTTATACGTTATACGTTATACGTTATATGTTTAACGTTAAAAGTTATACGTTATACGTTATACGTTATACGTTGTACGTTGTACGTTGTACGTTGTACGTTATACGTTGTACGTTGTACGTTATACGTTATACGTTATATGTTTAACGTTATACGTTATACGTTATATGTTTAACGTTAAAAGTTATACGATATACGTTATACGTTTAACGTTATAGGATATACGTTATACGTTATACGTTACATGTTTAACGTTATATTTTATACGTTATACGTTTAACGTTACACGTTATACGTTGTACGTTGTACGTTGTACGTTGTACGTTGTACGTTGTACGTTATACGTTATACGTTATACGTTATACGTTATACGTTATACGTTATACGTTATACGTTATACGTTATACGTTATACGTTATACGTTATACGTTATACGTTATACGTTATACGTTATACGTTATACGTTATACGTTATACGTTATACGTTATACGTTATACGTTATACGTTATACGTTATACGTTATACGTTATACGTTATACGTTATACGTTATACGTTATACGTTATACGTTATATGTTTAACGTTATACGTTATACGTTTAACGTTATACATTATACATTATACGTTATACGTTATACGTTATACGTTATACGTTATACGTTATACGTTATACGTTATACGTTATACGTTATACGTTATACGTTATACGTTATACGTTATACGTTATATGTTTAACGTTAAAAGTTATACGTTATACGTTATACGTTATACGTTGTACGTTGTACGTTGTACGTTGTACGTTATACGTTGTACGTTGTACGTTATACGTTATACGTTATACGTTATACGTTATACGTTATACGTTATACGTTATACGTTATACGTTATACGTTATACGTTATTCGTTATACGTTATACGTTATACGTTATACGTTTTACGTTATATGTTTAACGTTATACGTTATACGTTATATGTTTAACGTTAAAAGTTATACGATATACGTTATACGTTTAACGTTATAGGATATACGTTATACGTTATACGTTACATGTTTAACGTTATATTTTATACGTTATACGTTTAACGTTACACGTTATACGTTGTACGTTGTACGTTGTACGTTGTACGTTGTACGTTGTACGTTGTACGTTATACGTTATACGTTATACGTTATACGTTATACGTTATACGTTATACGTTATACGTTATACGTTATACGTTATACGTTATACGTTATACGTTATACGTTATACGTTATACGTTATACGTTATACGTTATACGTTATACGTTATACGTTATACGTTATACGTTATACGTTATACGTTATACGTTATACGTTATACGTTATACGTAAAACGTATAACGTTATACGTTATACGTTTAACGTTATACATTATACATTATACGTTATACGTTATACGTTATACGTTATACGTTATACGTTATACGTTATACGTTATACGTTATACGTTATACGTTATACGTTATACGTTATACGTTATACGTTATACGTTATACGTTATACGTTATACGTTATACGTTATACGTTATACGTTATACGTTATACGTTATACGTTATACGTTATACGTTATACGTTATACGTTATACGTTATACGTTATACGTTATACGTTATACGTTATACGTTATACGTTATACGTTATACGTTATACGTTATACGTTATACGTTATACGTTATACGTTATACGTTATACGTTATACGTTATACGTTATACGTTATACGTTATACGTTATACGTTATACGTTATACGTTATACGTTATACGTTATACGTTATACGTTATACGTTATACGTTATACGTTATACGTTATACGTTATACGTTATACGTTATACATTATACATTATACGTTATACGTTAAACGTTACACGTTATACGTTATACGTTATAAGTAAATACGTTATATGTTTAACGTTATACGTTATATGTTATACGTTATACGTTATACGTTATACGTTATACGTTATACGTTATACGTTCTACGTTATACGTTATACGTTATACGTTATACGTTATACGTTATACGTTATACGTTATACGTTATACGTTATACGTTATACGTTATACGTTATACGTTATACGTTATACGTTATACGTTATACGTTATACGTTATACGTTATATGTTTAACGTTAAAAGTTATACGTTATACGTTATACGTTATACGTTGTACGTTGTACGTTGTACGTTGTACGTTATACGTTGTACGTTGTACGTTATACGTTATACGTTATACGTTATACGTTATACGTTATACGTTATACGTTATACGTTATACGTTATACGTTATACGTTATTCGTTATACGTTATACGTTATACGTTATATGTTTAACGTTATACGTTATACGTTATATGTTTAACGTTAAAAGTTATACGATATACGTTATACGTTTAACGTTATAGGATATACGTTATACGTTATACGTTACATGTTTAACGTTATATTTTATACGTTATACGTTTAACGTTACACGTTATACGTTGTACGTTGTACGTTGTACGTTGTACGTTGTACGTTGTACGTTATACGTTATACGTTATACGTTATACGTTATACGTTATACGTTATACGTTATTCGTTATACGTTATACGTTATACGTTATACGTTATACGTTATACGTTATACGTTATACGTTATACGTTATACGTTATACGTTATACGTTATACGTTATACGTTATACGTTATACGTTATACGTTATACGTTATATGTTTAACGTTAAAAGTTATACGTTATACGTTATACGTTATACGTTCTACGTTATACGTTATACATTATACGTTATACGTTATACGTTATACGTTATACGTTATACGTTATACGTTATTCGTTATACGTTATACGTTTAACATTATACGTTATACGTTATTCGTTATACGTTATACGTTATACGTTATACGTTATACGTTATACGTTATACGTTATACGTTATACGTTATACGTTATACGTTATACGTTATACGTTATACGTTATACGTTATACGTTATATGTTTAACGTTAAAAGTTATACGTTATACGTTATACGTTATACGTTCTACGTTATACGTTATACGTTATACGTTATACGTTATACGTTATACGTTATACGTTATACGTTATACGTTATACGTTATACGTTATACGTTATACGTTATACGTTATACGTTATACGTTATACGTTATACGTTATACGTTATACGTTATACGTTATACGTTATACGTTATACGTTATACGTTATACGTAATATGTTTAACGTTATACGTTATACGTTTAACGTTATACATTATACATTATACGTTATACGTTATACGTTATACGTTATACGTTATACGTTATACGTTATACGTTATACGTTATACGTTATACGTTATACGTTATACGTTATACGTTATACGTTATACGTTATACGTTATACGTTATACGTTATACGTTATACGTTATACGTTATACGTTATACGTTATACGTTATACGTTATACGTTATACGTTATACGTTATACGTTATACGTTATACGTTATACGTTCTACGTTATACGTTATACGTTATACGTTATACGTTATACGTTATACGTTATACGTTATACGTTATACGTTATACGTTATACGTTATACGTTATACGTTATACGTTATACGTTATACGTTATACGTTATACGTTATATGTTTAACGTTAAAAGTTATACGTTATACGTTATACGTTATACGTTGTACGTTGTACGTTGTACGTTGTACGTTATACGTTGTACGTTGTACGTTATACGTTATACGTTATACGTTATACGTTATACGTTATACGTTATACGTTATACGTTATACGTTATACGTTATTCGTTATACGTTATACGTTATACGTTATACGTTATACGTTATACGTTATACGTTATACGTTATACGTTATACGTTATACGTTATACGTTATACGTTATACGTTATACGTTATACGTTATACGTTATACGTTATACGTTATACGTTATACGTTATACGTTATACGTTATACGTTATACGTTATACGTTATACGTTATACGTTATACGTTATACGTTATACATTATACATTATACGTTATACGTTAAACGTTACACGTTATACGTTATACGTTATAAGTAAATACGTTATATGTTTAACGTTATACGTTATATGTTATACGTTATACGTTATACGTTATACGTTATACGTTATACGTTATACGTTATACGTTCTACGTTATACGTTATACGTTATACGTTATACGTTATACGTTATACGTTATACGTTATACGTTATACGTTATACGTTATACGTTATACGTTATACGTTATACGTTATACGTTATACGTTATACGTTATATGTTTAACGTTAAAAGTTATACGTTATACGTTATACGTTATACGTTGTACGTTGTACGTTGTACGTTGTACGTTATACGTTGTACGTTGTACGTTATACGTTATACGTTATACGTTATACGTTATACGTTATACGTTATACGTTATACGTTATACGTTATACGTTATTCGTTATACGTTATACGTTATACGTTATACGTTATACGTTATACGTTATATGTTTAACGTTATACGTTATACGTTATATGTTTAACGTTAAAAGTTATACGATATACGTTATACGTTTAACGTTATAGGATATACGTTATACGTTATACGTTACATGTTTAACGTTATATTTTATACGTTATACGTTTAACGTTACACGTTATACGTTGTACGTTGTACGTTGTACGTTGTACGTTGTACGTTGTACGTTATACGTTATACGTTATACGTTATACGTTATACGTTATACGTTATACGTTATACGTTATACGTTATACGTTATACGTTATACGTTATACGTTATACGTTATACGTTATACGTTATACGTTATACGTTATTCGTTATACGTTATACGTTATACGTTATACGTTATACGTTATACGTTATACGTTATACGTTATACGTTATACGTTATACGTTATACGTTATACGTTATATGTTTAACGTTAAAAGTTATACGTTATACGTTATACGTTATACGTTCTACGTTATACGTTATACGTTATACGTTATACGTTATACGTTATACGTTATACGTTATACGTTATACGTTATACGTTATACGTTATACGTTATACGTTTAACATTATACGTTATACGTTATACGTTATACGTTATACGTTGTACGTTATACGTTATACGTTATACGTTATACGTTATACGTTATACGTTATACGTTATACGTTATACGTTATACGTTATACGTTATACGTTATACGTTATATGTTTAACGTTATACGTTATACGTTGTACGTTATACGTTATACGTTATACGTTTAACGTTATACATTATTCATTATACGTTATACGTTAAACGTTACACGTTATACGTTATACGTTATAAGTAAATACGTTATATGTTTAACGTTATACGTTATATGTTATACGTTATACGTTATACGTTATACGTTATACGTTATACGTTATACGTTATACGTTCTACGTTATACGTTATACGTTATACGTTATACGTTATACGTTATACGTTATACGTTATACGTTATACGTTATACGTTATACGTTATACGTTATACGTTATACGTTATACGTTATACGTTATACGTTATACGTTATACGTTATACGTTATACGTTATACGTTATATGTTTAACGTTAAAAGTTATACGTTATACGTTATACGTTGTACGTTGTACGTTGTACGTTGTACGTTATACGTTGTACGTTGTACGTTATACGTTATACGTTATACGTTATACGTTATACGTTATACGTTATACGTTATACGTTATACGTTATACGTTATACGTTATTCGTTATACGTTATACGTTATACGTTATACGTTATATGTTTAACGTTATACGTTATACGTTATATGTTTAACGTTAAAAGTTATACGTTATACGTTATACGTTTAACGTTATAGGATATACGTTATACGTTATACGTTACATGTTTAACGTTATATTTTATACGTTATACGTTTAACGTTACACGTTATACGTTGTACGTTGTACGTTGTACGTTATACGTTATACGTTATACGTTATACGTTATACGTTATACGTTATACGTTATACGTTATACGTTATACGTTATACGTTATACGTTATACGTTATACGTTATACGTTATACGTTATACGTTATACGTTATACGTTATACGTTTAACATTATACGTTATACGTTATACGTTATACGTTATACGTTGTACGTTATACGTTATACGTTATACGTTATACGTTATACGTTATACGTTATACGTTATACGTTATACGTTATACGTTATACGTTATACGTTGTACGTTATACGTTATACGTTATACGTTATACGTTATATGTTATACGTTATACGTTATACGTTATACGTTATACGTTATACGTTATACGTTATACGTTATACGTTATACGTTATACGTTATACGTTATACGTTATACGTTATATGTTTAACGTTAAAAGTTATACGTTATACGTTATACGTTCTACGTTATACGTTATACGTTATACGTTATACGTTATACGTTATACGTTATACGTTATACGTTATACGTTATACGTTATACGTTATACGTTATACGTTCTACGTTATACGTTATACGTTATACGTTATACGTTATACGTTATACGTTATACGTTATACGTTATACGTTATACGTTATACGTTATACGTTATACGTTATACGTTATACGTTATACGTTATACGTTATACGTTATATGTTTAACGTTAAAAGTTATACGTTATACGTTATACGTTATACGTTGTACGTTGTACGTTGTACGTTGTACGTTATACGTTGTACGTTGTACGTTATACGTTATACGTTATACGTTATACGTTATACGTTATACGTTATACGTTATACGTTATACGTTATACGTTATACGTTATACGTTATACGTTATTCGTTATACGTTATACGTTATACGTTATACGTTATATGTTTAACGTTATACGTTATACGTTATATGTTTAACGTTAAAAGTTATACGTTATACGTTATACGTTTAACGTTATAGGATATACGTTATACGTTATACGTTACATGTTTAACGTTATATTTTATACGTTATACGTTTAACGTTACACGTTATACGTTGTACGTTGTACGTTGTACGTTATACGTTATACGTTATACGTTATACGTTATACGTTATACGTTATACGTTATACGTTATACGTTATACGTTATACGTTATACGTTATACGTTATACGTTATACGTTATACGTTATACGTTATACGTTATACGTTATACGTTATACGTTATACGTTATACGTTATACGTTATACGTTATACGTTATACGTTATACGTTATACGTTATACGTTATACGTTATACGTTATACGTTATACGTTATACGTTATACGTTATACGTTATACGTTATACGTTATACGTTATACGTTATACGTTATACGTTATACGTTATACGTTATACGTTATACGTTATACGTTATACGTTATACGTTATACGTTATACGTTATACGTTATACGTTATACGTTATACGTTATACGTTATACGTTATACGTTATACGTTATACGTTATACGTTATACGTTATACGTTATACGTTGTACGTTGTACATTATACGTTATACATTATACGTTATACGTTATACGTTATATGTTTAGCGTTATACGTTATACGTTATACGTTTAACGTTACACGTTATACGTTGTACGTTGTACGTTGTACGTTGTACGTTGTACGTTCTACGTTATACGTTCTACGTTATACGTTATACGTTATACGTTATACGTTATACGTTATACGTTATACGTTATACGTTATACGTTATACGTTATACGTTATACGTTATACGTTATACGTTATACGTTATACGTTATACGGTATACGTTATACGTTATACGTTATACGCTATACGTTATACGTTATACGTTATACGTTATACGTTATACGTTATACGTTATACGTTATACGTTATACGTTATACGTTATACGTTATACGTTATACGTTATACGTTATACGTTATACGTTATACGTTATACGTTATACGTTATACGTTATACGTTATACGTTATACGTTATACGTTATACGTTATACGTTATACGTTATACGTTATACGTTATACGTTATACGTTATACGTTATACGTTATACGTTATACGTTATACGTTATACGTTATACGTTATACGTTATACGTTATACGTTATACGTTATACGTTATACGTTATACGTTATACGTTATACATTATACGTTGTACGTTGTACGTTATACGTTATACGTTTAACATTATACGTTATACGTTATACGTTATACGTTATACGTTATACGTTGTACGTTATACGTTATACGTTATACGTTATACGTTATACGTTATACGTTATACGTTATACGTTATACGTTATACGTTATACGTTATACGTTATACGTTATACGTTATACGTTATACGTTATACGTTATACGTTATACGTTATACGTTATACGTTATACGTTATACGTTATACGTTATACGTTATACGTTATACGTTATACGTTATACGTTATACGTTATACGTTATACGTTATACGTTATACGTTATACGTTATACGTTATACGTTATACGTTATACGTTATACGTTATACGTTATACGTTATACGTTATACGTTATACGTTATACGTTATACGTTATACGTTATACGTTATACGTTATACGTTATACGTTATACGTTATACGTTATACGTTATACGTTATACGTTATACGTTATACGTTATACGTTATACGTTATACGTTATACGTTATACGTTATACGTTATACGTTATACGTTATACGTTATACGTTATACGTTATACGTTATACGTTATACGTTATACGTTATACGTTATACGTTATACGTTATACGTTATACGTTATACGTTATACGTTATACGTTATACGTTATACGTTATACGTTATACGTTATACGTTATACGTTATACGTTATACGTTATACGTTATACGTTATACGTTATACGTTATACGTTATACGTTATACGTTATACGTTATACGTTATACGTTATACGTTATACGTTATACGTTATACGTTATACGTTATACGTTATACGTTATACGTTATACGTTATACGTTATACGTTATACGTTATACGTTATACGTTATACGTTATACGTTATACGTTATACGTTATACGTTATACGTTATACGTTATACGTTATACGTTATACGTTCTACGTTGTACGTTGTACGTTGTACGTTGTACGTTGTACGTTGTACGTTGTACGTTCTACGTTATACGTCATACGTTATACGTTATACATTATACGTCATACGTTATACGTTATACGTTATACGTTATACGTTATACGTTATACGTTATACGTTATACGTTATACGTTATACGTTATACGTTATACGTTATACGTTATACGTTATACGTTATACGTTATACGTTATACGTTATACGTTATACGTTATACGTTATACGTTATACGTTATACGTTATACGTTATACGTTATACGTTATACGTTATACGTTATACGTTATACGTTATACGTTATACGTTATACGTTATACGTTATACGTTGTACGTTGTACATTATACGTTATACATTATACGTTATACGTTATACGTTATATGTTTAGCGTTATACGTTATACGTTATACGTTTAACGTTACACGTTATACGTTGTACGTTGTACGTTGTACGTTGTACGTTGTACGTTGTACGTTCTACGTTATACGTTATACGTTATACGTTATACGTTATACGTTATACGTTATACGTTATACGTTATACGTTATACGTTATACGTTATACGTTATACGTTATACGTTATACGTTATACGTTATACGTTATACGTTATACGATATACGGTTATACGTTATACGTTATACGTTATACGTTATACGTTATACGTTATACGTTATACGTTATACGTTATACGTTATACGTTATACGTTATACGTTATACGTTATACGTTATACGTTATACGTTATACGTTATACGTTATACGTT
>CAKAJA020000087.1:0-98661 GCA_916610235.2 Lasioglossum morio | reverse complement strand
CACGATGTACGTTATACGTTATACATTATACGTTATACGTTATACGTTATACGTTATACGTTATACGTTATACGTTATACGTTATACGTTATACGTTATACGTTATACGTTATACGTTATACTTATACGTTATACGTTATAACGTTTTACGTTATACGTTATACGTTATACGTTATACGTTATACGTTATACGTTATACGTTATACGTTATACGTTATACGTTATACGTTATACGTTATACGTTATACGTTATACGTTATACGTTATACGTTATACGTTATACGTTATACGTTATACGTTATACGTTATACGTTATACGTTATACGTTATACGTTATACGTTATACGGTATACGTTATACGTTATACGTTATACGTTATACGTTATACGTTATACGTTATACGTTATACGTTATACGTTATACGTTATACGTTATACGTTATACGTTATACGTTATACGTTATACGTTATACGTTATACGTTATACGTTATACGTTATACGTTATACGTTATACGTTATACGTTATACGTTATACGTTATACGTTACACGATGTACGTTATACGTTATACATTATACGTTATACGTTATACGTTATACGTTATACGTTATACGTTATACGTTATACATTATACGTTATACGTTATACGTTATACGTTATACGTTATACGTTATACGTTATACGTTATACGTTATACGTTATACGTTATACGTTATACGTTATACGTTATACGTTACACGTTATACGTTATACGTTATAAGTAAATACGTTATATGTTTAACGTTATACGTTATACGTTGTACGTTATACGTTATACGTTATACGTTATACGTTGTACGTTATACGTTATACGTTGTACGTTGTACGTTGTACGTTGTACGTTATACGTTATACGTTATACGTTATACGTTATACGTTATACGTTATACGTTATACGTTATACGTTATACGTTATACGTTATACGTTATACGTTATACGTTATACGTTATACGTTATACGTTATACGTTATACGTTATACGTTATGCGTTATACGTTTAACGTTATACGTTATACATTATACGTTACACGTTATACATTATACGTTATACGTTTAAACGTTATACGTTGTACGTTATAGGTTATACGTTTAACATTATACGTTATACGTTATACGTTATGCGTTATACGTTATACGTTATACATTATACGTTGTACGTTATACGTTATATGTTTAACGTTATACGTTATACGTTGTACGTTATTCGTTATACGTTTAACGTTATACATTATACATTATACGTTATACGTTATACGTTACACGTTATACGTTATACGTTATAAGTAAATACGTTATATGTTTAACGTTATACGTTATACGTTATACGTTATACGTTAAAAGTTATACGTTATACGTTATACGTTATACGTTATACGTTGTACGTTGTACGTTATACGTTGCACGTTGTACGTTATACGTTATACGTTATACGTTATACGTTATACGTTATACGTTATACGTTATACGTTATACGTTATACGTTATACGTTATACGTTATACGTTATACGTTATACGTTATACGTTATATGTTTAACGTTATACGTTATACGTTGTACGTTATACGTTATACGTTATACGTTATACGTTCCACGATGTACGTTATACGTTATACGTTATACGTTATACGTTATACGTTACACGATGTACGTTATACGTTATACATTATACATTATACGTTATACGTTATACGTTATACGTTATACGTTATACGTTATACGTTATACGTTATACGTTATACGTTATACGTTATACGTTATACATTATACGTTATACGTTAAACGTTTTACGTTAAACGTCATACGTTATACGTTATACGTTATACGTTATACGTTATACGTTATACGTTATACGTTATACGTTATACGTTATACGTTATACGTTATACGTTACACGTTATACGTTATACGTTATAAGTAAATACGTTATATGTTTAACGTTATACGTTATACGTTGTACGTTATACGTTATACGTTATACGTTATACGTTATACGTTATACGTTATACGTTATACGTTATACGTTATACGTTATACGTTATACGTTATACGTTATACGTTATACGTTATACGTTATACGTTATACGTTATACGTTATACGTTATACGTTATACGTTATACGTTATACGTTATACGTTATACGTTATACGTTATACGTTATACGTTATACGTTATACGTTATACGTTATACGTTATACGTTATACGTTATACGTTATACGTTATACGTTATACGTTATACGTTATACGTTATACGTTATACGTTATACGTTATACGTTATACGTTATACGTTATACGTTATACGTTATACGTTATACGTTATACGTTATACGTTATACGTTATACGTTATACGTTATACGTTATACGTTATACGTTATACGTTATACGTTATACGTTATACGTTATACGTTATACGTTATACGTTATACGTTATACGTTATACGTTATACGTTATACGTTATACGTTATACGTTATACGTTATACGTTATACGTTATACGTTATACGTTATACGTTATACGTTATACGTTATACGTTATACGTTATACGTTATACGTTATACGTTATACGTTATACGTTATACGTTATACGTTATACGTTATACGTTATACGTTATACGTTATACGTTATACGTTATACGTTATACGTTATACGTTATACGTTATACGTTATACGTTATACGTTATACGTTATACGTTATACGTTATACGTTATACGTTATACGTTATACGTTATACGTTATACGTTATACGTTATACGTTATACGTTATACGTTATACGTTATACGTTATACGTTATACGTTATACGTTATACGTTATACGTTATACGTTATACGTTATACGTTATACGTTATACGTTATACGTTATACGTTATACGTTATACGTTATACGTTATACGTTATACGTTATACGTTATACGTTATACGTTATACGTTATACGTTATACGTTATACGTTATACGTTATACGTTATACGTTATACGTTATACGTTATACGTTATACGTTATACGTTATACGTTATACGTTATACGTTATACGTTATACGTTATACGTTATACGTTATACGTTATACGTTATACGTTATACGTTATACGTTATACGTTATACGTTATACGTTATACGTTATACGTTATACGTTATACGTTATACGTTATACGTTATACGTTATACGTTATACGTTATACGTTATACGTTATACGTTATACGTTATACGTTATACGTTATACGTTACACGATGTACGTTATACGTTATACATTATACGTTATACGTTATACGTTATACGTTATACGTTATACATTATACGTTATACGTTATACGTTATACGTTATACGTTATACGTTATACGTTATACGTTATACGTTATACGTTATACGTTATACGTTATACATTATACGTTATACGTTAAACGTTTTACGTTATACGTTATACGTTATACGTTATACGTTATACGTTATACGTTATACGTTATACGTTATACGTTATACGTTATACGTTATACGTTATACGTTATACGTTATACGTTATACGTTATACGTTATACGTTATACGTTATACGTTATACGTTATACGTTATACGTTATACGTTATACGTTATGCGTTATACGTTATACGTTATACATTATACGTTGTACGTTATACGTTATATGTTTAACGTTACACGTTATACGTTGTACGTTATTCGTTATACGTTTAACGTTATACATTATACATTATACGTTATACGTTAAACGTTTTACGTTATACGTTATACGTTATACGTTATACGTTATACGTTATACGTTATACGTTATACGTTATACGTTATACGTTATACGTTATACGTTATACGTTATACGTTATACGTTATACGTTATACGTTATACGTTATACGTTATACGTTATACGTTATACGTTATACGTTATACGTTATGCGTTATACGTTATACGTTATACATTATACGTTGTACGTTATACGTTATATGTTTAACGTTATACGTTATACGTTGTACGTTATTCGTTATACGTTTAACGTTATACATTATACATTATACGTTATACGTTATACGTTACACGTTATACGTTATACGTTATAAGTAAATACGTTATATGTTTAACGTTATACGTTATACGTTATACGTTATACGTTAAAAGTTATACGTTATACGTTATACGTTATACGTTATACGTTGTACGTTGTACGTTATACGTTGTACGTTGTACGTTATACGTTATACGTTATACGTTATACGTTATACGTTATACGTTATACGTTATACGTTATACGTTATACGTTATACGTTATACGTTATACGTTATACGTTATACGTTTAACGTTATACGTTATACGTTGTACGTTATACGTTATACGTTATACGTTATACGTTCCACGATGTACGTTATACGTTATACGTTATACGTTATACGTTATACGTTACACGATGTACGTTATACGTTATACATTATACATTATACGTTATACGTTATACGTTATACGTTATACGTTATACGTTATACGTTATACGTTATACGTTATACGTTATACGTTATACGTTATACGTTATACGTTATACGTTATACGTTATACGTTATACGTTATACATTATACGTTATACGTTAAACGTTTTACGTTAAACGTCATACGTTATACGTTATACGTTATACGTTATACGTTATACGTTATACGTTATACGTTATACGTTATACGTTATACGTTATACGTTATACGTTATACGTTACACGTTATACGTTATACGTTATAAGTAAATACGTTATATGTTTAACGTTATACGTTATACGTTGTACGTTATACGTTATACGTTATACGTTATACGTTATACGTTATACGTTATACGTTATGCGTTATATGTTTAACGTTATACGTTATACGTTGTACGTTATTCGTTATACGTTTAACGTTATACGTTATACGTTATACGTTATACGTTATACGTTATACGTTATACGTTACACGTTATACGTTATACGTTATAAGTAAATACGTTATATGTTTAACGTTATACGTTATACGTTGTACGTTATACGTTATACGTTATACGTTATACGTTATACGTTATACGTTATACGTTATACGTTATACGTTATACGTTATACGTTATACGTTATACGTTATACGTTATACGTTATACGTTATACGTTATACGTTATACGTTACACGTTATACGTTATACGTTATAAGTAAATACGTTATATGTTTAACGTTATACGTTATACGTTGTACGTTATACGTTATACGTTATACGTTATACGTTATACGTTATACGTTATACGTTATACGTTATACGTTATACGTTATACGTTATACGTTATACGTTATACGTTATACGTTATACGTTATACGTTATACGTTATACGTTATACGTTATACGTTATACGTTATACGTTATACGTTATACGTTATACGTTATACGTTATACGTTATACGTTATACGTTATACGTTATACGTTATACGTTATACGTTATACGTTATACGTTATACGTTATACGTTATACGTTATACGTTATACGTTATACGTTATACGTTATACGTTATACGTTATACGTTATACGTTATACGTTATACGTTATACGTTATACGTTATACGTTATACGTTATACGTTATACGTTATACGTTATACGTTATACGTTATACGTTATACGTTATACGTTATACGTTATACGTTATACGTTATACGTTATACGTTATACGTTATACGTTATACGTTATACGTTATACGTTATACGTTATACGTTATACGTTATACGTTATACGTTATACGTTATACGTTATACGTTATACGTTATACGTTATACGTTATACGTTATACGTTATACGTTATACGTTATACGTTATACGTTATACGTTATACGTTATACGTTATACGTTATACGTTATACGTTATACGTTATACGTTATACGTTATACGTTATACGTTATACGTTATACGTTATACGTTATACGTTATACGTTATACGTTATACGTTATACGTTATACGTTATACGTTATACGTTATACGTTATACGTTATACGTTATACGTTATACGTTATACGTTATACGTTATACGTTATACGTTATACGTTATACGTTATACGTTATACGTTATACGTTATACGTTATACGTTATACGTTATACGTTATACGTTATACGTTATACGTAATACGTTATACGTTATACGTTATACGTTATACGTTATACGTTATACGTTATACGTTATACGTTATACGTTATACGTTATACGTTATACGTTATACGTTATACGTTTTACGTTATACGTTACACGATGTACGTTATACGTTATACGTTATACGTTATACGTTATACGTTATACGTTATACGTTATACGTTATACGTTATACGTTATACGTTATACGTTATACGTTATACGTTATACATTATACGTTATACGTTAAACGTTTTACGTTATACGTTATACGTTATACGTTATACGTTATACGTTATACGTTATACGTTATACGTTATACGTTATACGTTATACGTTATACGTTATACGTTATACGTTATACGTTATACGTTATACGTTATGCGTTATACGTTATACGTTATACATTATACGTTGTACGTTATACGTTATATGTTTAACGTTACACGTTATACGTTGTACGTTATTCGTTATACGTTTAACGTTATACATTATACATTATACGTTATACGTTAAACGTTTTACGTTATACGTTATACGTTATACGTTATACGTTATACGTTATACGTTATACGTTATACGTTATACGTTATACGTTATACGTTATACGTTATACGTTATACGTTATACGTTATACGTTATACGTTATACGTTATGCGTTATACGTTATACGTTATACATTATACGTTGTACGTTATACGTTATATGTTTAACGTTATACGTTATACGTTGTACGTTATTCGTTATACGTTTAACGTTATACATTATACATTATACGTTATACGTTATACGTTACACGTTATACGTTATACGTTATAAGTAAATACGTTATATGTTTAACGTTATACGTTATACGTTATACGTTATACGTTAAAAGTTATACGTTATACGTTATACGTTAAAAGTTATACGTTATACGTTATACGTTATACGTTATACGTTGTACGTTGTACGTTATACGTTGTACGTTGTACGTTATACGTTATACGTTATACGTTATACGTTATACGTTATACGTTATACGTTATACGTTATACGTTATACGTTATACGTTATACGTTATACGTTATATGTTTAACGTTATACGTTATACGTTGTACGTTATACGTTATACGTTATACGTTATACGTTCCACGATGTACGTTATACGTTATACGTTATACGTTATACGTTATACGTTACACGATGTACGTTATACGTTATACATTATACATTATACGTTATACGTTATACGTTATACGTTATACGTTATACGTTATACGTTATACGTTATACGTTATACGTTATACGTTATACGTTATACGTTATACGTTATACGTTATACGTTATACGTTATACGTTATACGTTATACGTTATACATTATACGTTATACGTTAAACGTTTTACGTTAAACGTCATACGTTATACGTTATACGTTATACGTTATACGTTATACGTTATACGTTATACGTTATACGTTATACGTTATACGTTATACGTTATACGTTACACGTTATACGTTATACGTTATAAGTAAATACGTTATATGTTTAACGTTATACGTTATACGTTGTACGTTATACGTTATACGTTATACGTTATACGTTATACGTTATACGTTATGCGTTATATGTTTAACGTTATACGTTATACGTTGTACGTTATTCGTTATACGTTTAACGTTATACATTATACATTATACGTTATACGTTAAACGTTTTACGTTATACGTTATACGTTATACGTTATACGTTATACGTTATACGTTATACGTTATACGTTATACGTTATACGTTATACGTTATGCGTTATATGTTTAACGTTATTCGTTATACGTTTAACGTTATACATTATACATTATACGTTATACGTTAAACGTTTTACGTTATACGTTATACGTTATACGTTATACGTTATACGTTATACGTTATACGTTATACGTTATACGTTATACGTTATACGTTATACGTTATACGTTATACGTTATACGTTATACGTTATACGTTATACGTTATACGTTATACGTTATACGTTATACGTTATGCGTTATACGTTATACGTTATACGTTATACATTATACATTATACGTTATACGTTATACGTTATACGTTATACGTTATACGTTATACGTTATACGTTATACGTTATACGTTATACGTTATACGTTATACGTTATACGTTATACGTTATACATTATACGTTATACGTTAAACGTTTTACGTTAAACGTCATACGTTATACGTTATACGTTATACGTTATACGTTATACGTTATACGTTATACGTTTACGTTATACGTTATACGTTATACGTTATACGTTATACGTTATACGTTATACGTTATACGTTATACGTTATACGTTATACGTTATACGTATACGTTATACGTTATACGTTATACGTTATACGTTATACGTTATACGTTATACGTACACGTTATACGTTATACGTTATAAGTAAATACGTTATATGTTTAACGTTATACGTTATACGTTGTACGTTATACGTTATACGTTATACGTTATACGTTATACGTTATACTTATCGTTATACGTTATAACGTTATACGTTATACGTTTAGTATACGTTATACGTTATACGTTTTACGTTATACGTTATACGTTATACGTTATTACGTTATACGTTATACGTTATACGTTATACGTTATACGTTATACGTTATACGTTATACGTTATACGTTATACGTTATACGTTATACGTTATACGTTTATACGTTATACGTTATACGTTATACGTTATACGTTTTACGTTATACGTTATACGTTATACGTTATACGTTATACGTTATACGTTATACGTTTTACGTTATACGTTATACGTTATACGTATAACGTTATACGTTTAAACGTTATACGTTATACGTTATACGTTATACGTTATATGTTTATACGTTATACGTTATACGTTATACGTTATACGTTATACGTTATTACGTTATACGTTATACGTTATACGTTATACGTTATACGTTATACGTTATACGTTATACGTTATACGTTTATACGTTATACGTTATACGTTATACGTTATACGTTATACGTTATACGTTATACGTTATACGTTATACGTTACGTTATACGTTATACGTTATACGTTATACGTTATACGTTATACGTTATACGTTATACGTTATACGTTATACGTTATACGTTATACGTTATACGTTATAAGTTATACGTTTATACGTTATACGTTATACGTTATACGTTATACGTTATACGTTTATACGTTATACGTTATACGTTATAAGTTATACGTTATACGTTATACGTTATACGTTTATACGTTATACGTTATACGTTATACGTTATACGTTATACGTTATACGTTATACGTTATACGATAACGTTACTACACGATGTACGTTTATACGTTATACATTATACGTTATACGTTATACGTTATACGTTATACGTTATACGTTATACGTTATACGTTATACGTTATACGTTATACGTTATACATTATACGTTATACGTTAAACGTTTTACGTTATACGTTATACGTTATACGTTATACGTTATACGTTATACGTTATACGTTATACGTTATACGTTATACGTTATACGTTATACGTTATACGTTATACGTTATACGTTTATACGTTATACGTTATACGTTATACGTTATACGTTATACGTTATACGTTTATACGTTATACGTTATACGTTATACGTTATGTATACGTTATACGGTTACGTTATACGTTATACGTTATACGTTATACGTTATACGTTATACGTTATACGTTATACGTTATACGTTATACGTTATACGTTATACGTTTATACGTTATTACGTTATACGTTATACGTTATACGTTATACGTTATACGTTATACGTTATACGTTATACGTATACGTTATACGTTATACGTTATACGTTATACGTTATACGTTATACGTTATACGTTATACGTTATACGTTATACGTTATACGTTATGCGTTATACGTTACACGATGTACGTTATACGTTATACATTATACGTTATACGTTATACGTTATACGTTATACGTTATACGTTATACGTTATACGTTATACGTTATACGTTATACGTTATACGTTATACGTTATACGTTATACGTTATACGTTATACGTTATACGTTATACGTTATACGTTATAGTTATACGTTATACGTTACACGTTATACGTTATACGTTTAAGTAAATACGTTATATGTTTAACGTTATAACGTTATACGTTATACGTTATACGTTATACGTTAAAAGTTATACGTTATACGCTATACGTTATACGTTATACGTTGTACGTTGTACGTTATACGTTGTACGTTTACGTTATACGTATACGTTGTACGTTGTACGTTAATACGTTGTACGTTGTACGTTATACGTTTATACGTTATACGTTGTACGTTATACGTTATACGTTATACGTTAAAAGTAATACGTTATACGTTATACGTTATACGTTATACGTTATACGTTATATGTTTAACGTTATACGTTATACGTTGTACGTTATACGTTATACGTTATACGTTATACGTTACACGATGTACGTTATACGTTATACGTTATACGTTATACGTTATACGTTATACGTTATACGTTATACGTTATACGTTATACGTTATACGTTATACGTTATACGTTTACGTTATACGTTATACGTTATACGTTATACGTTATACGCTATACGTTATACGTTATACGTTATACGTTATACGTTATACGTTATACGTTATACGTTATACGTTATACGTTATGCGTTATACGTTACACGATGTACGTTATACGTTTATCCATTATACGTTATACGTTATACGTTATACGTTATACGTTATACGTTATACGTTATACGTTATACGTTATACGTTATACGTTATACATTATACGTTACACGTTATATATATACGTTATACGTTTAAACGTTATACGTTGTACGTTATAGGTTATACGTTTACCATTATACGTTATACGTTATACGGTATGCGTTATACGTTATACGTTATACATTATACATTGTACGTTATACGTTATATGTTTAACGTTATACGTTATACGTTGTACGTTATTCGTTATACGTTTAACGTTATACATTATACATTATACGTTATACGTTATTACGTTACACGTTATACGTTATACGTTATAAGTAAATACGTTATATGTTTAACGTTATACGTTATACGTTATACGTTATACGTTAAAAGTTATACGTTATACGTTATACGTTATACGTTATACGTTATACGTTGTACGTTGTACGTTATACGTTGTACGTTGTACGTTATACGTTATACGTTGTACGTTGTACGTTATACGTTGTACGTTGTACGTTATACGTTATACGTTATACGTTATACGTTATACGTTATACGTTATACGTTATACGTTAAAAGTAATACGTTATACGTTATACGTTATACGTTATACGTTATATGTTTAACGTTATACGTTATACGTTGTACGTTATACGTTATACGTTATACGTTATACGTTACACGATGTACGTTATGCGTTATCGTTATACGTTATACGTTATACGTTATACGTTATACGTTATACGTTATACGTTATACGTTATACGTTATACGTTATACGTTATACGTTATACGTTATACGTTATACGTTATACGTTATACGCTATACGTTATACGTTATACGTTATACGTTATACGTTATACGTTATACGTTATACGTTATACGTTATACGTTATACGTTATACGTTATACGTTATACGTTATACGTTATACGTTATACGTTATACGTTATACGTTTATACGTTATACGTTACACGATGTACGTTATACGTTATACATTATACGTTATACGTTATACGTTATACGTTTAAACGTTATACGTTTAAAAGTTATACGTTATACGTTATACGTTTATTACGTTATACGTTAAACGTTTTACGTTATACGTTATACGTTATACGTTTATCGTTATACGTTATACGTTATACGTATACGTTATACGTTATACGTTATACGTTATACGTTATACGTTATACGTTATACGTTATACGTTATACGTTATACGTTATACGTTATACGTCATACCTTATACGTTATACGTTAAACGTTATACGTTGTACGTTATACGTTATACGTTGTACGTTGTACGTTGTACGTTGTACGTTATACGTTATACGTTATACGTATACGTTATACGTTATACGTTATACGTTATACGTTATACGTTATACGTTATACGTTATACGTTATACGTTATACGTTATACGTTATACGTTATGCGTTATACGTTTAACGTTATACGTTATACATTATACGTTACACGTTATACATTATACGTTATACGTTTAAACGTTATACGTTGTACGTTATAGGTTATACGTTTAACATTATACGTTATACGTTATACGTTATGCGTTATACGTTATACGTTATACATTATACGTTGTACGTTATACGTTATATGTTTAACGTTATACGTTATACGTTGTACGTTATTCGTTATACGTTTAACGTTATACATTATACATTATACGTTATACGTTATACGTTACACGTTATACGTTATACGTTATAAGTAAATACGTTATATGTTTAACGTTATACGTTATACGTTATACGTTATACGTTAAAAGTTATACGTTATACGTTATACGTTATACGTTATACGTTGTACGTTGTACGTTATACGTTGTACGTTGTACGTTATACGTTATACGTTATACGTTATACGTTATACGTTGTACGTTATACGTTATACGTTATACGTTATACGTTATACGTTATACGTTATACGTTATACGTTATACGTTATACGTTATACGTTATATGTTTAACGTTATACGTTATACGTTGTACGTTATACGTTATACGTTATACGTTATACGTTATACGTTCCACGATGTACGTTATACGTTATACGTTATACGTTATACGTTATACGTTATACGTTATACGTTATACGTTATACGTTATACGTTATACGTTATACGTTATACGTTATACGTTATACGTTATACGTTATACGTTATACGTTATACGTTATACGTTATACGTTATACGTTATACGTTATACGTTATACGTTATACGTTATACGTTATACGTTATACGTTATACGTTATACGTTATACGTTATACGTTATACGTTATACGTTATACGTTATACGTTATACGTTATACGTTATACGTTATACGTTATACGTTATACGTTATACGTTTATACGTTATACGTTATACGTTATACGTTATACGTTATACGTTTTACGTTATACGTTATACGTTATACGTTATACGTTATACGTTATACGTTATACGTTATACGTTATACGTTATACGTTATACGTTATACGTTATACGTTATACGTTATACGTTATACGTTATACGTTATACGTTATACGTTATACGTTATACGTTATACGTTATACGTTATACGTTATACGTTATACGTTATACGTTATACGTTATACGTTGTACGTTATACGTTATACGTTATACGTTATACGTACCACGATGTACGTTATACGTTATACGTTATACGTTATACGTTATACGTTATACGTTATACGTTATACGTTATACGTTATACGTTATACGTTATACGTTATACGTTATACGTTATACGTTATACGTTATACGTTATACGTTATACGTTATACGTTATACGTTATACGTTATACGTTATACGTTATACGTTATACGTTATACGTTATACGTTATACGTTATACGTTATACGTTATACGTTATACGTTATACGTTATACGTTATACGTTATACGTTATACGTTATACGTTATACGTTTAGTACGTTATACGTTATACGTTATACGTTATACGTTATACGTTATACGTTATACGTTATACGTTATACGTTATACGTTATACGTTATACGTTGTACGTTTATACGTTATACGTTATACGTTATACGTTCCACGATGTACGTTATACTTATACGTTATACGTTATACGTTATACGTTATACGTTTATACGTTATACGTTATACGTTATACGTTATACGTTATACGTTATACGTTATACGTTATACGTTATACGTTATACGTTATACGTTATACGTATACGTTATACGTTATACGTTATACGTTATACGTTATACGTTATACGTTATACGTTATACGTTATACGTTATCGTTATACGTTATACGTTATACGTTATACGTTATACGTTATACGTTATACGTTATACGTTATACGTTATACGTTATACGTTATACGTTATACGTTATACGTTATACGTTATACGTTATACGTTATACGTTATACGTTATACGTTATACGTTATACGTTATACGTTATACGTTATACGTTATACGTTATACGTTATACGTTATACGTTATACGTTATACGTTATACGTTATACGTTATACGTTATACGTTATACGTTATACGTTATACGTTATACGTTATACGTTATACGTTATACGTTGTACGTTATACGTTATACGTTATACGTTATACGTTCCACGATGTACGTTATACGTTATACGTTATACGTTATACGTTATACGTTATACGTTATACGTTATACGTTATACGTTATACGTTACACGATGTACGTTATACGTTATACGTTATACGTTATACGTTATACGTTATACGTTATACGTTATACGTTATACGTCATACGTTATACGTTATACGTTATACGTTATACGTTATACGTTATACGTTATACGTTATACGTTATACGTTATACGTTATACGTTATACGTTATACGTTATACGTTATACGTTATACGTTATACGTTATACGTTATACGTTATACGTTATACGTTATACGTTATACGTTATACGTTATACGTTATACGTTATACGTTATACGTTATACGTTATACGTTATACGTTATACGTTATACGTTATACGTTATACGTTATACGTTATACGTTATACGTTATACGTTATACGTTATACGTTATACGTTATACGTTATACGTTATACGTTATACGTTATACGTTATACGTTATACGTTATACGTTATACGTTATACGTTATACGTTATACGTTATACGTTATACGTTATACGTTATACGTTATACGTTATACGTTATACGTTATACGTTATACGTTATACGTTATACGTTATACGTTATACGTTATACGTTATACGTTATACGTTATACGTTATACGTTATACGTTATACGTTATACGTTATACGTTATACGTTATACGTTATACGTTATACGTTATACGTTATACGTTATACGTTATACGTTATACGTTATACGTTATACGTTATACGTTATACGTTATACGTTATACGTTATACGTTATACGTTATACGTTACACGATGTACGTTATACGTTATACATTATACGTTATACGTTATACGTTATACGTTATACGTTATACGTTATACGTTATACGTTATACGTTATACGTTATACGTTATACGTTATACGTTATACGTTATACGTTATACGTTATACGTTATACGTTATACATTATACGTTACACGTTAAACGTTTTACGTTATACGTTATACCTTATACGTTATACGTTATACGTTATACGTTATACGTTATACGTTATACGTTATACGTTATACGTTATACGTTATACGTTATACGTTATACGTTATACGTTATACGTTATACGTTATACGTTATACGTTATACGTTATACGTTATACGTTATACGTTATACGTTATACGTTATACGTTATACGTTATACGTTATGCGTTATACGTTTAACGTTATACGTTATACATTATACGTTACACGATATACATTATACGTTATACGTTTAAACGTAATACGTTGTACGTTATAGGTTATACGTTTAACATTATACGTTATACGTTATACGTTATGCTTTATACGTTATACGTTATACATTATACGTTGTACGTTATACGTTATATGTTTAACGTTATACGTTATACGTTGTACGTTATTCGTTATACGTTTAACGTTATACATTATACATTATACGTTATACGTTATATGTTACACGTTATACGTTATACGTTATAAGTAAATACGTTATATGTTTAACGTTATACGTTATACGTTATACGTTATACGTTAAAAGTTATACGTTATACGTTATACGTTATACGTTGTACGTTGTACGTTATACGTTGTACGTTGTACGTTATACATTATACGTTATACGTTATACGTTATACGTTATACGTTATACGTTATACGTTATACGTTATACGTTATACGTTATACGTTATACGTTATACGTTATATGTTTAACGTTATACGTTATACGTTGTACGTTATACGTTATACGTTATACGTTATACGTTATACGTTACACGATGTACGTTATACGTTATACGTTATACGTTATACGTTATACGTTATACATTAAACGTTATACGTTATACGATATACGTTATACGTTATACCTTATACGTTATACGTTATACGTTATACGTTATACGTTATACGTTATACGTTATACGTTATACGTTATACGTTTTACGTTATACGTTATACGTTATACGTTATACGTTATACGTTATACGTTATACGTTATACGTTATACGTTTAACAGTATACGTTATACGTTATAAGTAAATACGTTATATGTTTAACGTTATACGTTATACGTTATACGTTATTCGTTAAAAGTTATACGTTATACGTTATACGTTATACGTTATACGTTATACGTTATACGTTATACGTTTAACAGTATACGTTATACGTTATAAGTAAATACGTTATATGTTTAACGTTATACGTTATACGTTATACGTTATACGTAATACGTTATACGTTATACGTTATACGTTATACGTTATACGTTTAACATTATACGTTATACGTTATACGTTATACGTTATACGTTGTACGTTATACGTTATACGTTATACGTTATACGTTATACGTTATACGTTTAACATTATACGTTATACGTTATACGTTATACGTTATACGTTGTACGTTGTACGTTATACGGTATACGTTATACGTTATACGTTATACGTTATACGTTATACGTTATACGTTATACGTTATACGTTATACGTTATACGTTATACGTTATACGTTATACGTTATACGTTACACGATGTACGTTATACGTTATACATTATACGTTATACGTTATACATTATACGTTATACGTTATACGTTATACGTTATACGTTATACGTTATACGTTATACGTTATACGTTATACGTTATACGTTATACGTTATACGTTATACGTTATACGTTATACGTTATACGTTATACGTTATACGTTATACGTTATACGTTATACGTTATACGTTATACGTTATGCGTTATACGTTTAACGTTATACGTTATACATTATACGTTACACGTTATACATTATACGTTATACGTTTAAACGTTATACGTTGTACGTTATAGGTTATACGTTTAACATTATACGTTATACGTTATACGTTATGCGTTATACGTTATACGTTATACATTATACGTTGTACGTTATACGTTATATGTTTAACGTTATACGTTATACGTTGTACGTTATTCGTTATACGCTTAACGTTATACATTATACATTATACGTTATACGTTATACGTTATACGTTAAAAGTTATACGTTATACGTTATACGTTATACGTTATACGTTATACATTATACGTTATACGTTATACGTTATACGTTGTACGTTGTACGTTATACGTTATACGTTATACGTTATACGTTATACGTTATACGTTATACGTTATACGTTATACGTTATACGTTATACGTTATACGTTATACGTTATACGTTATACGTTATACGTTATATGTTTAACGTTATACGTTATACGTTGTACGTTATACGTTATACGTTATACGTTATACGTTCCACGATGTACGTTATACGTTATACGTTATACGTTATACGTTATACGTTATACGTTATACGTTATACGTTATACGTTATACGTTATACGTTATACGTTATACGTTATACGTTATACGTTATACGTTATACGTTATACGTTATACGTTATACGTTATACGTTATACGTTATACGTTATACGTTATACGTTATACGTTATACGTTATACGTTATACGTTATACGTTATACGTTATACGTTATACGTTATACGTTATACGTTATACGTTATACGTTATACGTTATACGTTATACGTTATACGTTATACGTTATACGTTATACGTTATACGTTATACGTTATACGTTATACGTTATACGTTATACGTTATACGTTATACGTTATACGTTATACGTTATACGTTATACGTTATACGTTATACGTTATACGTTATACGTTATACGTTATACGTTATACGTTATACGTTATACGTTATACGTTATACGTTATACGTTATACGTTATACGTTATACGTTATACGTTGTACGTTATACGTTATACGTTATACGTTATACGTTCCACGATGTACGTTATACGTTATACGTTATACGTTATACGTTATACGTTATACGTTATACGTTATACGTTATACGTTATACGTTATACGTTATACGTTATACGTTATACGTTATACGTTATACGTTATACGTTATACGTTATACGTTATACGTTATACGTTATACGTTATACGTTATACGTTATACGTTATACGTTATACGTTATACGTTATACGTTATACGTTATACGTTATACGTTATACGTTATACGTTATACGTTATACGTTATACGTTATACGTTATACGTTATACGTTATACGTTATACGTTATACGTTATACGTTATACGTTATACGTTATACATTATACGTTACACGTTAAACGTTTTACGTTATACGTTATACGTTATACGTTATACGTTATACGTTATACGTTATACGTTATACGTTATACGTTATACGTTATACGTTATACGTTATACGTTATACGTTATACGTTATACGTTATACGTTATACGTTATACGTTATACGTTATACGTTATACGTTATACGTTATACGTTATACGTTATGCGTTATACGTTATGCGTTATACGTTTAACGTTATACGTTATACGTTATACGTTGTACGTTATACGTTATACGTTATACGTTATACGTTATACGTTATACGTTATACGTTATACGTTATACGTTATACGTTATACGTTATACGTTATACGTTATGCGTTATACGTTATACGTTATACGTTATACGTTATACGTTATACGTTATACGTTATACGTTATACGTTATACGTTATACGTTATACGTTATACGTTATACGTTATACGTTATACGTTATACGTTATACGTAATACGTTATACGTCATACCTTATACGTTATACGTTAAACGTTATACGTTGTACGTTATACGTTATACGTTGTACGTTGTACGTTGTACGTTGTACGTTATACGTTATACGTTATACGTTATACGTTATACGTTATACGTTATACGTTATACGTTATACGTTATACGTTATACGTTATACGTCATACGTTATACGTTATACGTTATACGTTATACGTTATGCGTTATACGTTTAACGTTATACGTTATACATTATACGTTACACGTTATACATTATACGTTATACGTTTAAACGTTATACGTTGTACGTTATAGGTTATACGTTTAACATTATACGTTATACGTTATACGTTATGCGTTATACGTTATACGTTATACATTATACGTTGTACGTTATACGTTATATGTTTAACGTTATACGTTATACGTTGTACGTTATTCGTTATACGTTTAACGTTATACATTATACATTATACGTTATACGTTATACGTTACACGTTATACGTTATACGTTATAAGTAAATACGTTATATGTTTAACGTTATACGTTATACGTTATACGTTATACGTTAAAAGTTATACGTTATACGTTATACGTTATACGTTGTACGTTGTACGTTATACGTTGTACGTTGTACGTTATACGTTATACGTTATACGTTATACGTTATACGTTATACGTTATACGTTATACGTTATACGTTATACGTTATACGTTATACGTTATACGTTATACGTTATTTGTTTAACGTTATACGTTATACGTTGTACGTTATACGTTATACGTTATACGTTATACGTTCCACGATGTACGTTATACGTTATACGTTATACGTTATACGTTATACGTTATACGTTATACGTTATACGTTATACGTTATACGTTATACGTTATACGTTATACGTTATACGTTATACGTTATACGTTATACGTTATACGTTATACGTTATACGTTATACGTTATACGTTACACGATGTACGTTATACGTTATACATTATACGTTATACGTTATACATTATACGTTATACGTTATACGTTATACGTTATACGTTATACGTTATACGTTATACGTTATACGTTATACGTTATACGTTATACGTTATACGTTATACGTTATACGTTATACGTTATACGTTATACGTTATACGTTATACGTTATACGTTATACGTTATACGTTATACGTTATGCGTTATACGTTTAACGTTATACGTTATACATTATACGTTACACGTTATACATTATACGTTATACGTTTAAACGTTATACGTTGTACGTTATAGGTTATACGTTTAACATTATACGTTATACGTTATACGTTATGCGTTATACGTTATACGTTATACATTATACGTTGTACGTTATACGTTATATGTTTAACGTTATACGTTATACGTTGTACGTTATTCGTTATACGTTTAACGTTATACATTATACATTATACGTTATACGTTATACGTTATACGTTAAAAGTTATACGTTATACGTTATACGTTATACGTTATACGTTGTACGTTGTACGTTGTACGTTGTACGTTATACGTTGTACGTTGTACGTTATACGTTATACGTTATACGTTATACGTTATACGTTATACGTTATACGTTATACGTTATACGTTATACGTTATACGTTATACGTTATACGTTATACGTTATACGTTATACGTTATATGTTTAACGTTATACGTTATACGTTGTACGTTATACGTTATACGTTATACGTTATACGTTCCACGATGTACGTTATACGTTATACGTTATACGTTATACGTTATACGTTATACGTTATACGTTATACGTTATACGTTATACGTTATACGTTATACGTTATACGTTATACGTTATACGTTATACGTTATACGTTATACGTTATACGTTATACGTTATACGTTATACGTTATACGTTATACGTTATACGTTATACGTTATACGTTATACGTTATACGTTATACGTTATACGTTATACGTTATACGTTATACGTTATACGTTATACGTTATACGTTATACGTTATACGTTATACGTTATACGTTATACGTTATACGTTATACGTTATACGTTATACGTTATACGTTATACGTTATACGTTATACGTTATACGTTATACGTTATACGTTATACGTTATACGTTATACGTTATACGTTATACGTTATACGTTATACGTTATACGTTATACGTTATACGTTATACGTTATACGTTATACGTTATACGTTATACGTTATACGTTATACGTTATACGTTATACGTTGTACGTTATACGTTATACGTTATACGTTATACGTTCCACGATGTACGTTATACGTTATACGTTATACGTTATACGTTATACGTTATACGTTATACGTTATACGTTATACGTTATACGTTATACGTTATACGTTATACGTTATACGTTATACGTTATACGTTATACGTTATACGTTATACGTTATACGTTATACGTTATACGTTATACGTTATACGTTATACGTTATACGTTATACGTTATACGTTATACGTTATACGTTATACGTTATACGTTATACGTTATACGTTATACGTTATACGTTATACGTTATACGTTATACGTTATACGTTATACGTTATACGTTATACGTTATACGTTATACGTTATACGTTATACATTATACGTTACACGTTAAACGTTTTACGTTATACGTTATACGTTATACGTTATACGTTATACGTTATACGTTATACGTTATACGTTATACGTTATACGTTATACGTTATACGTTATACGTTATACGTTATACGTTATACGTTATACGTTATACGTTATACGTTATACGTTATACGTTATACGTTATACGTTATACGTTATACGTTATGCGTTATACGTTATGCGTTATACGTTTAACGTTATACGTTATACGTTATACGTTGTACGTTATACGTTATACGTTATACGTTATACGTTATACGTTATACGTTATACGTTATACGTTATACGTTATACGTTATACGTTATACGTTATACGTTATGCGTTATACGTTATACGTTATACGTTATACGTTATACGTTATACGTTATACGTTATACGTTATACGTTATACGTTATACGTTATACGTTATACGTTATACGTTATACGTTATACGTTATACGTTATACGTAATACGTTATACGTCATACCTTATACGTTATACGTTAAACGTTATACGTTGTACGTTATACGTTATACGTTGTACGTTGTACGTTGTACGTTGTACGTTATACGTTATACGTTATACGTTATACGTTATACGTTATACGTTATACGTTATACGTTATACGTTATACGTTATACGTTATACGTCATACGTTATACGTTATACGTTATACGTTATACGTTATGCGTTATACGTTTAACGTTATACGTTATACATTATACGTTACACGTTATACATTATACGTTATACGTTTAAACGTTATACGTTGTACGTTATAGGTTATACGTTTAACATTATACGTTATACGTTATACGTTATGCGTTATACGTTATACGTTATACATTATACGTTGTACGTTATACGTTATATGTTTAACGTTATACGTTATACGTTGTACGTTATTCGTTATACGTTTAACGTTATACATTATACATTATACGTTATACGTTATACGTTACACGTTATACGTTATACGTTATAAGTAAATACGTTATATGTTTAACGTTATACGTTATACGTTATACGTTATACGTTAAAAGTTATACGTTATACGTTATACGTTATACGTTGTACGTTGTACGTTATACGTTGTACGTTGTACGTTATACGTTATACGTTATACGTTATACGTTATACGTTATACGTTATACGTTATACGTTATACGTTATACGTTATACGTTATACGTTATACGTTATACGTTATTTGTTTAACGTTATACGTTATACGTTGTACGTTATACGTTATACGTTATACGTTATACGTTCCACGATGTACGTTATACGTTATACGTTATACGTTATACGTTATACGTTATACGTTATACGTTATACGTTATACGTTATACGTTATACGTTATACGTTATACGTTATACGTTATACGTTATACGTTATACGTTATACGTTATACGTTATACGTTATACGTTATACGTTATACGTTATACGTTATACGTTATACGTTATACGTTATACGTTATACGTTATACGTTATACGTTATACGTTATACGTTATACGTTATACGTTATACGTTATACGTTATACGTTATACGTTATACGTTATACGTTATACGTTATACGTTATACGTTATACGTTATACGTTATACGTTATACGTTATACGTTATACGTTATACGTTATACGTTATACGTTGTACGTTATACGTTATACGTTATACGTTATACGTTACACGATGTACGTTATACGTTATACGTTATACGTTATACGTTATACGTTATACGTTATACGTTATACGTTATACGTTATACGTTACACGATGTACGTTATACGTTATACGTTATACGTTATACGTTATACGTTATACGTTATACGTTATACGTTATACGTCATACGTTATACGTTATACGTTATACGTTATACGTTATACGTTATACGTTATACGTTATACGTTATACGTTATACGTTATACGTTATACGTTATACGTTATACGTTATACGTTATACGTTATACGTTATACGTTATACGTTATACGTTATACGTTATACGTTATACGTTATACGTTATACGTTATACGTTATACGTTATACGTTATACGTTATACGTTATACGTTATACGTTATACGTTATACGTTATACGTTATACGTTATACGTTATACGTTATACGTTATACGTTATACGTTATACGTTATACGTTATACGTTATACGTTATACGTTATACGTTATACGTTATACGTTATACGTTATACGTTATACGTTATACGTTATACGTTATACGTTATACGTTATACGTTATACGTTATACGTTATACGTTATACGTTATACGTTATACGTTATACGTTATACGTTATACGTTATACGTTATACGTTATACGTTATACGTTATACGTTACACGATGTACGTTATACGTTATACATTATACGTTATACGTTATACGTTATACGTTATACGTTATACGTTATACGTTATACGTTATACGTTATACGTTATACGTTATACGTTATACGTTATACGTTATACGTTATACGTTATACGTTATACGTTATACATTATACGTTACACGTTAAACGTTTTACGTTATACGTTATACCTTATACGTTATACGTTATACGTTATACGTTATACGTTATACGTTATACGTTATACGTTATACGTTATACGTTATACGTTATAAGTTATACGTTATACGTTATACGTTATACGTTATACGTTATACGTTATACGTTATACGTTATACGTTATACGTTATACGTTATACGTTATGCGTTATACGTTTAACGTTATACGTTATACATTATACGTTACACGATATACATTATACGTTATACGTTTAAACGTAATACGTTGTACGTTATAGGTTATACGTTTAACATTATACGTTATACGTTATACGTTATGCGTTATACGTTATACGTTATACATTATACGTTGTACGTTATACGTTATATGTTTAACGTTATACGTTATACGTTGTACGTTATTCGTTATACGTTTAACGTTATACATTATACATTATACGTTATACGTTATATGTTACACGTTATACGTTATACGTTATAAGTAAATACGTTATATGTTTAACGTTATACGTTATACGTTATACGTTATACGTTAAAAGTTATACGTTATACGTTATACGTTATACGTTGTACGTTGTACGTTATACGTTGTACGTTGTACGTTATACATTATACGTTATACGTTATACGTTATACGTTATACGTTATACGTTATACGTTATACGTTATACGTTATACGTTATACGTTATACGTTATACGTTATATGTTTAACGTTATACGTTATACGTTGTACGTTATACGTTATACGTTATACGTTATACGTTATACGTTACACGATGTACGTTATACGTTATACGTTATACGTTATACGTTATACGTTATACATTAAACGTTATACGTTATACGATATACGTTATACGTTATACCTTATACGTTATACGTTATACGTTATACGTTATACGTTATACGTTATACGTTATACGTTATACGTTATACGTTTTACGTTATACGTTATACGTTATACGTTATACGTTATACGTTATACGTTATACGTTATACGTTATACGTTATACGTTATACGTTTAACAGTATACGTTATACGTTATAAGTAAATACGTTATATGTTTAACGTTATACGTTATACGTTATACGTTATTCGTTAAAAGTTATACGTTATACGTTATACGTTATACGTTATACGTTATACGTTATACGTTATACGTTTAACAGTATACGTTATACGTTATAAGTAAATACGTTATATGTTTAACGTTATACGTTATACGTTATACGTTATACGTAATACGTTATACGTTATACGTTATACGTTATACGTTATACGTTTAACATTATACGTTATACGTTATACGTTATACGTTATACGTTGTACGTTATACGTTATACGTTATACGTTATACGTTATACGTTATACGTTTAACATTATACGTTATACGTTATACGTTATACGTTATACGTTATACGTTGTACGTTGTACGTTATACGGTATACGTTATACGTTATACGTTATACGTTATACGTTATACGTTATACGTTATACGTTATACGTTATACGTTATACGTTATACGTTATACGTTATACGTTACACGATGTACGTTATACGTTATACATTATACGTTATACGTTATACATTATACGTTATACGTTATACGTTATACGTTATACGTTATACGTTATACGTTATACGTTATACGTTATACGTTATACGTTATACGTTATACGTTATACGTTATACGTTAAACGTTTTACGTTATACGTTATACGTTATACGTTATACGTTATACGTTATACGTTATACGTTATACGTTATACGTTATACGTTATACGTTATACGTTATACGTTATACGTTATACGTTATACGTTATACGTTATACGTTATACGTTATACGTTATACGTTATACGTTATACGTTATACGTTATACGTTATACGTTATACGTTATACGTTATACGTTATACGTTATACGTTATACGTTATACGTTATACGTTATACGTTATACGTTATACGTTATACGTTATACGTTATACGTTGTACGTTATACGTTATACGTTGTACGTTGGACGTTGTACGTTATACATTATACGTTACACGTTATACATTATACGTTATACGTTTAAACGTTATACGTTGTACGTTATAGGTTATACGTTTAACATTATACGTTATACGTTATACGTTATGCGTTATACGTTATACGTTATACATTATACATTGTACGTTATACGTTATATGTTTAACGTTATACGTTATACGTTGTACGTTATTCGTTATACGTTAACCGTTATACATTATACATTATACGTTATACGTTATACGTTACACGTTATACGTTATACGTTATAAGTAAATACGTTATATGTTTAACGTTATACGTTATATGTTATACGTTATACGTTAAAAGTTATACGTTATACGTTATACGTTATACGTTATACGTTGTACGTTGTACGTTATACGTTGTACGTTATGCGTTATACGTTTAACGTTATACGTTATACATTATACGTTACACGTTATACATTATACGTTATACGTTTAAACGTTATACGTTGTACGTTATAGGTTATACGTTTAACATTATACGTTATACGTTATACGTTATACGTTATACGTTGTACGTTGTACGTTATACGGTATACGTTATACGTTATACGTTATACGTTATACGTTATACGTTATACGTTATACGTTATACGTTATACGTTATACGTTATACGTTATACGTTATACGTTATACGTTATACGTTATACGTTATACGTTATACGTTATACGTTATACGTTATACGTTATACGTTATACGTTATGCGTTATACGTTTAACGTTATACGTTATACATTATATGTTACACGTTATACATTATACGTTATACGTTTAAACGTTATACGTTGTACGTTATAGGTTATACGTTTAACATTATACGTCATACGTTATACGTTATACGTTTAACAGTATACGTTATACGTTATAAGTAAATACGTTATATGTTTAACGTTATACGTTATACGTTATACGTTATACGTAATACGTTATACGTTATACGTTATACGTTATACGTTATACGTTTAACATTATACGTTATACGTTATACGTTATACGTTATACGTTGTACGTTATACGTTATACGTTATACGTTATACGTTATACGTTATACGTTTAACATTATACGTTATACGTTATACGTTATACGTTATACGTTGTACGTTGTACGTTATACGGTATACGTTATACGTTATACGTTATACGTTATACGTTATACGTTATACGTTATACGTTATACGTTATACGTTATACGTTATACGTTATACGTTATACGTTATACGTTATACGTTATACGTTATACGTTATACGTTACACGATGTACGTTATACGTTATACATTATACGTTATACGTTATACATTATACGTTATACGTTATACGTTATACGTTATACGTTATACGTTATACGTTATACGTTATACGTTATACGTTATACGTTATACGTTATACGTTATACGTTATACGTTATACGTTATACGTTATACGTTATACGTTAAACGTTTTACGTTATACGTTATACGTTATACGTTATACGTTATACGTTATACGTTATACGTTATACGTTATACGTTATACGTTATACGTTATACGTTATACGTTATACGTTATACGTTATACGTTATACGTTATACGTTATACGTTATACGTTATACGTTATACGTTATACGTTATACGTTATACGTTATACGTTATACGTTATACGTTATACGTTATACGTTATACGTTATACGTTATACGTTATACGTTATACGTTATACGTTGTACGTTATACGTTATACGTTGTACGTTGGACGTTGTACGTTATACATTATACGTTACACGTTATACATTATACGTTATACGTTTAAACGTTATACGTTGTACGTTATAGGTTATACGTTTAACATTATACGTTATACGTTATACGTTATGCGTTATACGTTATACGTTATACATTATACATTGTACGTTATACGTTATATGTTTAACGTTATACGTTATACGTTGTACGTTATTCGTTATACGTTAACCGTTATACATTATACATTATACGTTATACGTTATACGTTACACGTTATACGTTATACGTTATAAGTAAATACGTTATATGTTTAACGTTATACGTTATATGTTATACGTTATACGTTAAAAGTTATACGTTATACGTTATACGTTATACGTTATACGTTGTACGTTGTACGTTATACGTTGTACGTTATGCGTTATACGTTTAACGTTATACGTTATACATTATACGTTACACGTTATACATTATACGTTATACGTTATACGTTATACGTTATACGTTATGCGTTATACGTTATACGTTATACGTTATACGTTATACGTTATACGTTATACGTTATACGTTATGCGTTATACGTTTAACGTTATACGTTATACATTATACGTTACACGTTATACATTATACGTTATACGTTTAAACGTTATACGTTGTACGTTATAGGTTATACGTTTAACATTATACGTTATACGTTATACGTTATACGTTGTACGTTGTACGTTATACGTTATACGTTATACGTTATACGTTATACGTTATACGTTATGCGTTATACGTTTAACGTTATACGTTATACATTATACGTTACACGTTATACATTATACGTTATACGTTTAAACGTTATACGTTGTACGTTATAGGTTATACGTTTAACATTATACGTTATACGTTATACGTTATGCGTTATACGTTATACGTTATACATTATACGTTGTACGTTATACGTTATATGTTTAACGTTATACGTTATACGTTGTACGTTATTCGTTATACGTTATACGTTATACGTTATACGTTATACGTTATACGTTATACGTTATACGTTATACGTTATGCGTTATACGTTTAACGTTATACGTTATACGTTATACGTTATACGTTATACGTTATACGTTATGCGTTATACGTTTAACGTTATACGTTATACATTATACGTTACACGTTATACATTATACGTTATACGTTTAAACGTTATACGTTGTACGTTATAGGTTATACGTTTAACATTATACGTTATACGTTATACGTTATGCGTTATACGTTATACGTTATACATTATACGTTGTACGTTATACGTTATATGTTTAACGTTATACGTTATACGTTGTACGTTATTCGTTATACGTTTAACGTTATACATTATACATTATACGTTATACGTTATACGTTACACGTTATACGTTATACGTTATAAGTAAATACGTTATATGTTTAACGTTATACGTTATATGTTATACGTTATACGTTAAAAGTTATACGTTATACGTTATACGTTATACGTTATACGTTGTACGTTGTACGTTATACGTTGTACGTTGTACGTTATACGTTATACGTTATACGTTATACGTTATACGTTATACGTTATACGTTATACGTTATACGTTATACGTTATACGTTATACGTTATACGTTATACGTTATACGTTATACGTTATACGTTATACGTTATACGTTATATGTTTAACGGTATACGTTATACGTTGTACGTTATACGTTATACGTTATACGTTATACGTTATACGTTACACGATGTACGTTATACGTTATACGTTATACGTTATACGTTATACGTTAAACGTTATACGTTACACGTTATACGTTATACGTTATACGTTATACGTTATACGTTATACGTTATACGTTATACGTTATACGTTATACGTTATACGTTATACGTTATACGTTATACGTTATACGTTATACGTTATACGTTATACGTTATACGTTATACGTTATACGTTATACGTTATACGTTATACGTTATACGTTATACGTTATACGTTATACGTTATACGTTATACGTTATACGTTATACGTTATACGTTATACGTTATACGTTATACGTTATACGTTATACGTTATACGTTATACGTTATACGTTATACGTTATACGTTATACGTTATACGTTATACGTTATACGTTATACGTTATACGTTATACGTTATACGTTATACGTTATACGTTATACGTTATACGTTATACGTTATACGTTATACGTTATACGTTATACGTTATACGTTATACGTTATACGTTATACGTTATACGTTATACGTTATACGTTATACGTTATACGTTATACGTTATACGTTATACGTTATACGTTATACGTTATACGTTATACGTTATACGTTATACGTTTCACAGTATACGTTATACGTTATAAGTAAATACGTTATATGTTTAACGTTATACGTTATACGTTATACGTTAAAAGTTATACGTTATACGTTATACGTTATACGTTATACGTTATACGTTATACGTTATACGTTATACGTTATACGTTTAACAGTATACGTTATACGTTATAAGTAAATACGTTATATGTTTAACGTTATACGTTATACGTTATACGTTACACGTTATACGTTATACGTTATGCGTTATACGTTATACGTTATACGTTATACGTTATACGTTATACGTTATACGTTATACGTTATACGTTATACGTTATACGTTATACGTTATACGTTATACGTTATACATTATACGTTATACGTTATACGTTATACGTTATACGTTATACGTTATACGTTATACGTTATACGTTATACGTTATACGTTATACGTTATACGTTATACGTTATACGTTATACGTTATACGTTATACGTTATACGTTATACGTTATACGTTATACGTTATACGTTATACGTTATACGTTATACGTTATACGTTATACGTTATACGTTATACGTTATACGTTATACGTTATACGTTATACGTTATACGTTATACGTTATACGTTATACGTTATACGTTATACGTTATACGTTATACGTTATACGTTATACGTTATACGTTATACGTTATACGTTATACGTTATACGTTATACGTTATACGTTATACGTTATACATTATACGTTATACATTATACGTTATACGTTTAAACGTTATACGTTGTACGTTATAGGTTATACGTTTAACATTATACGTTATACGTTATACGTTATGCGTTATACGTTATACGTTATACATTATACGTTATACGTTATACGTTATACGTTATACGTTATACGTTATACGTTATACGTTATACGTTATACGTTATACGTTCTACGTTGTACGTTATACGTTATACGTTGTACGTTGTACGTTGTACGTTGTACGTTATACGTTATACGTTATACGTTATACGTTATACGTTCTACGTTGTACGTTATACGTTATACGTTGTACGTTGTACGTTGTACGTTGTACGTTATACGTTATACGTTATACGTTATACGTTATACGTTATACGTTATACGTTATACGTTATACGTTATACGTTATACGTTCTGCGTTATACGTTATACGTTATACGTTATACGTTATACGTTATACGTTATACGTTATACGTTATACGTTATACGTTATACGTTATACGTTATACGTTATACGTTATACGTTATACGTTATACGTTATACGTTATACGTTATACGTTATACGTTATACGTTATACGTTATACGTTATACGTTATACGTTATACGTTATACGTTATACGTTATACGTTATACGTTATACGTTATACGTTATACGTTATACGTTATACGTTATACGTTATACGTTATACGTTATACGTTTAACAGTATACGTTATACGTTATAAGTAAATACGTTATATGTTTAACGTTATACGTTATACGTTATACGTTACACGTTATACGTTATACGTTATGCGTTATACGTTATACGTTATACGTTATACGTTATACGTTATACGTTATACGTTATACGTTATACGTTATACGTTATACGTTATACGTTATACGTTATACGTTATACATTATACGTTATACGTTATACGTTATACGTTATACGTTATACGTTATACGTTATACGTTACACGTTATACGTTATACGTTATACGTTATACGTTATACGTTATACGTTATACGTTATACGTTATACGTTATACGTTATACGTTATACGTTATACGTTATACGTTATACGTTATACGTTATACGTTATACGTTATACGTTATACGTTATACGTTATACGTTATACGTTATACGTTATACGTTATACGTTATACGTTATACGTTATACGTTATACGTTATACGTTATACGTTATACGTTATACGTTATACGTTATACGTTATACGTTATACGTTATACGTTATACGTTATACGTTATACGTTATACGTTATACGTTATACGTTATACGTTATACGTTATACGTTATACGTTATACATTATACGTTATACATTATACGTTATACGTTTAAACGTTATACGTTGTACGTTATAGGTTATACGTTTAACATTATACGTTATACGTTATACGTTATGCGTTATACGTTATACGTTATACATTATACGTTATACGTTATACGTTATACGTTATACGCTATACGTTATACGTTATACGTTATACGTTATACGTTCTACGTTGTACGTTATACGTTATACGTTGTACGTTGTACGTTGTACGTTGTACGTTGTACGTTATACGTTATACGTTATACGTTATACGTTATACGTTCTACGTTGTACGTTATACGTTATACGTTGTACGTTGTACGTTGTACGTTGTACGTTATACGTTATACGTTATACGTTATACGTTATACGTTATACGTTATACGTTATACGTTATACGTTATACGTTATACGTTATACGTTATACGTTATGCGTTATACGTTATACGTTATACGTTATACGTTATACGTTATACGTTATACGTTATACGTTATACGTTATACGTTATACGTTATACGTTATACGTTATACGTTATACGTTATACGTTATACGTTATACGTTATACGTTATACGTTATACGTTATACGTTATACGTTATACGTTATACGTTATACGTTATACGTTATACGTTATACGTTATACGTTATACGTTATACGTTATACGTTATACGTTATACGTTATACGTTATACGTTATACGTTATACGTTATACGTTATACGTTATACGTTATACGTTATACGTTATACGTTATACGTTATACGTTATACGTTATACGTTATACGTTATACGTTATACGTTATACGTTATACGTTATACGTTATACGTTATACGTTATACGTTATACGTTATACGTTATACGTTATACGTTATACGTTATACGTTATACGTTATACGTTATACGTTATACGTTATACGTTATACGTTATACGTTATACGTTATACGTTATACGTTATACGTTATACGTTATACGTTATACGTTATACGTTATACGTTATACGTTATACGTTATACGTTATACGTTATACGTTATACGTTATACGTTATACGTTATACGTTATACGTTATACGTTATACGTTATACGTTATACGTTATACGTTATACGTTATACGTTATACGTTATACGTTATACGTTATACGTTATACGTTATACGTTATACGTTATACATTATACGTTATACATTATACGTTATACGTTTAAACGTTATACGTTGTACGTTATAGGTTATACGTTTAACATTATACGTTATACGTTATACGTTATGCGTTATACGTTATACGTTATACATTATACGTTATACGTTATACGTTATACGTTATACGTTATACGTTATACGTTATACGTTATACGTTATACGTTCTACGTTGTACGTTATACGTTATACGTTGTACGTTGTACGTTGTACGTTGTACGTTGTACGTTATACGTTATACGTTATACGTTATACGTTATACGTTCTACGTTCTACGTTATACGTTATACGTTGTACGTTGTACGTTGTACGTTGTACGTTATACGTTATACGTTATACGTTATACGTTATACGTTATACGTTATACGTTATACGTTATACGTTATACGTTATACGTTATACGTTATACGTTATACGTTATGCGTTATACGTTATACGTTATACGTTATACGTTATACGTTATACGTTATACGTTATACGTTATACGTTATACGTTATACGTTATACGTTATACGTTATACGTTATACGTTATACGTTATACGTTATACGTTATACGTTATACGTTATACGTTATACGTTATACGTTATACGTTATACGTTATACGTTATACGTTATACGTTATACGTTATACGTTATACGTTATACGTTATACGTTATACGTTATACGTTATACGTTATACGTTATACGTTATACATTATACGTTATACGTTTAAACGTTATACGTTGTACGTTATAGGTTATACGTTTAACATTATACGTTATACGTTATACGTTATACGTTATACGTTATACGTTATACGTTATACGTTATACGTTATACGTTATACGTTATACGTTATACGTTATACGTTATACGTTATACGTTATACGTTATACGTTATACGTTATACGTTATACGTTATACGTTATACGTTATACGTTATACGTTATACGTTATACGTTATACGTTATACGTTATACGTTATACGTTATACGTTATACGTTATACGTTATACGTTATACGTTATACGTTATACGTTATACGTTATACGTTATACGTTATACGTTATACGTTATACGTTATACATTATACGTTATACATTATACGTTATACGTTTAAACGTTATACGTTGTACGTTATAGGTTATACGTTTAACATTATACGTTATACGTTATACGTTATGCGTTATACGTTATACGTTATACATTATACGTTATACGTTATACGTTATACGTTATACGTTATACGTTATACGTTATACGTTATACGTTATACGTTCTACGTTGTACGTTATACGTTATACGTTGTACGTTGTACGTTGTACGTTGTACGTTGTACGTTATACGTTATACGTTATACGTTATACGTTATACGTTCTACGTTCTACGTTATACGTTATACGTTGTACGTTGTACGTTGTACGTTGTACGTTGTACGTTATACGTTATACGTTATACGTTATACGTTATACGTTATACGTTATACGTTATACGTTATACGTTATACGTTATACGTTATACGTTATACGTTATACGTTATGCGTTATACGTTATACGTTATACGTTATACGTTATACGTTATACGTTATACGTTATACGTTATACGTTATACGTTATACGTTATACGTTATACGTTATACGTTATACGTTATACGTTATACGTTATACGTTATACGTTATACGTTATACGTTATACGTTATACGTTATACGTTATACGTTATACGTTATACGTTATACGTTATACGTTATACGTTATACGTTATACGTTATACGTTATACGTTATACGTTATACGTTATACGTTATACGTTATACGTTATACGTTATACGTTATACGTTATACGTTATACGTTATACGTTATACGTTATACGTTATACGTTATACGTTATACGTTATACGTTATACGTTATACGTTATACGTTATACGTTATACGTTATACGTTATACGTTATACGTTATGCGTTATACGTTATACGTTATACATTATACGTTGTACGTTATACGTTATATGTTTAACGTTATACGTTATACGTTGTACGTTATTCGTTATACGTTTAACGTTATACATTATACATTATACGTTATACGTTATACGTTACACGTTATACGTTATACGTTATAAGTAAATACGTTATATGTTTAACGTTATACGTTATACGTTATACGTTATACGTTAAAAGTTATACGTTATACGTTATACGTTATACGTTATACGTTGTACGTTGTACGTTATACGTTGTACGTTGTACGTTATACGTTATACGTTATACGTTATACGTTATACGTTATACGTTATACGTTATACGTTATACGTTATACGTTATACGTTATACGTTATACGTTATACGTTATATGTTTAACGTTATACGTTATACGTTGTACGTTATACGTTATACGTTATACGTTATACGTTATACGTTCCACGATGTACGTTATACGTTATACGTTATACGTTATACGTTATACGTTACACATTATACGTTATACGTTATACGTTATACGTTATACGTTATACGTTATACGTTATACGTTATACGTTATACGTTATACGTTATACGTTATACGTTATACGTTATACGTTATACGTTATACGTTAAACGTTTTACGTTAAACGTCATACGTTATACGTTATACGTTATACGTTATACGTTATACGTTATACGTTATACGTTATACGTTATACGTTATACGTTATACGTTATACGTTATACGTTATACGTTATACGTTATACGTTATACGTTACACGTTATACGTTATACGTTATAAGTAAATACGTTATATGTTTAACGTTATACGTTATACGTTGTACGTTATACGTTATACGTTATACGTTATACGTTATACGTTATACGTTATACGTTATACGTTATACGTTATACGTTATACGTTATACGTTATACGTTATACGTTATACGTTATACGTTATACGTTATACGTTATACGTTATACGTTATACGTTATACGTTATACGTTATTCGTTATACGTTATACGTTATACGTTATACGTTATACGTTATACGTTATACGTTATACGTTATACGTTATACGTTATACGTTATACGTCATACGTTATACGTCATACGTTATACGTTATACGTTATACGTTATACGTTATACGTTATACGTTATACGTTATACGTTATACGTTATACGTTATACGTTATACGTTATACGTTATACGTTATACGTTATACGTTATACGTTATACGTTATACGTTATACGTTATACGTTATACGTTATACGTTATACGTTATACGTTATACGTTATACGTTATACGTTATACGTTATACGTTATACGTTATACGTTATACGTTATACGTTATACGTTATACGTTATACGTTATACGTTATACGTTATACGTTATACGTTATACGTTATACGTTATACGTTATACGTTATGCGTTATACGTTACACGATGTACGTTATACGTTATACATTATACGTTATACGTTATACGTTGTACGTTATACGTTATACGTTATACGTTATACGTTATACGTTATACGTTATACGTTATACGTTATACGTTATACATTATACGTTACACGTTATATATTATACGTTATACGTTTAAACGTTATACGTTGTACGTTATAGGTTATACGTTTAACATTATACGTTATAGGTTATACGTTTAACATTATACGTTATACGTTATACGTTATGCGTTATACGTTATACGTTATACATTATACATTGTACGTTATACGTTATATGTTTAACGTTATACGTTATACGTTGTACGTTATTCGTTATACGTTTAACGTTATACATTATACATTATACGTTATACGTTATACGTTACACGTTATACGCTATACGTTATAAGTAAATACGTTATATGTTTAACGTTATACGTTATACGTTATACGTTATACGTTAAAAGTTATACGTTATACGTTATACGTTATACGTTATACGTTGTACGTTGTACGTTACACGTTGTACGTTGTACGTTATACGTTATACGTTGTACGTTGTACGTTATACGTTGTACGTTGTACGTTATACGTTATACGTTATACGTTATACGTTATACGTTATACGTTATACGTTATACGTTAAAAGTAATACGTTATACGTTATACGTTATACGTTATACGTTATATGTTTAACGTTATACGTTATACGTTGTACGTTATACGTTATACGTTATACGTTATACGTTATACGTTATACGTTATACGTTATACGTTATACGTTATACGTTATACGTTATACGTTATACGCTATACGTTATACGTTATACGTTATACGTTATACGTTATACGTTATACGTTATACGTTATACGTTATACGTTATACGTTATGCGTTATACGTTACACGATGTACGTTATACGTTATACATTATACGTTATACGTTATACGTTATACGTTATACGTTATACGTTATACGTTATACGTTATACGTTATACGTTATACGTTATACATTATACGTTACACGTTATATATTATACGTTATACGTTTAAACGTTATACGTTGTACGTTATAGGTTATACGTTTAACATTATACGTTATACGTTATACGTTATGCGTTATACGTTATACGTTATACATTACACATTGTACGTTATACGTTATATGTTTAACGTTATACGTTATACGTTGTACGTTATTCGTTATACGTTTAACGTTATACATTATACATTATACGTTATACGTTATACGTTACACGTTATACGTTATACGTTATAAGTAAATACGTTATATGTTTAACGTTATACGTTATACGTTATACGTTATACGTTAAAAGTTATACGTTATACGTTATACGTTATACGTTATACGTTGTACGTTGTACGTTATACGTTGTACGTTGTACGTTATACGTTATACGTTGTACGTTGTACGTTATACGTTGTACGTTGTACGTTATACGTTATACGTTATACGTTATACGTTATACGTTATACGTTACACGATGTACGTTATACGTTATACGTTATACGTTATACGTTATACGTTATACGTCATACGTTATACGTTATACGTTATACGTTATACGTTATACGTTATACGTTATACGTTATACGTTATACATTATACGTTACACGTTATATATTATACGTTATACGTTTAAACGTTATACGTTGTACGTTATAGGTTATACGTTTAACATTATACGTTGTACGTTATACGTTATGCGTTATACGTTATACGTTATACATTATACATTGTACGTTATACGTTATATGTTTAACGTTATACGTTATACGTTGTACGTTATTCGTTATACGTTTAACGTTATACATTATACATTATACGTTATACGTTATACGTTACACGTTATACGTTATACGTTATAAGTAAATACGTTATATGTTTAACGTTATACGTTATACGTTATACGTTATACGTTAAAAGTTATACGTTATACGTTATACGTTATACGTTATACGTTATACGTTGTACGTTGTACGTTATACGTTGTACGTTGTACGTTATACGTTATACGTTGTACGTTGTACGTTATACGTTGTACGTTGTACGTTATACGTTATACGTTATACGTTATACGTTATACGTTATACGTTATACGTTAAAAGTAATACGTTATACGTTATACGTTATACGTTATATGTTTAACGTTATACGTTATACGTTGTACGTTATACGTTATACGTTATACGTTATACGTTATACGTTATACGTTATACGTTATACGTTATACGTTATACGTCATACCTTATACGTTATACGTTAAACGTTATACGTTGTACGTTATACGTTATACGTTGTACGTTGTACGTTGTACGTTGTACGTTATACGTTATACGTTATACGTTATACGTTATACGTTATACGTTATACGTTATACGTTATACGTTATACGTTATACGTTATACGTTATACGTTATACGTTATACGTTATGCGTTATACGTTTAACGTTATACGTTATACATTATACGTTACACGTTATACATTATACGTTATACGTTTAAACGTTATACGTTGTACGTTATAGGTTATACGTTTAACATTATGCGTTATACGTTATACGTTATGCGTTATACGTTATACGTTATACATTATACGTTGTACGTTATACGTTATATGTTTAACGTTATACGTTATACGTTGTACGTTATTCGTTATACGTTTAACGTTATACATTATACATTATACGTTATACGTTATACGTTACACGTTATACGTTATACGTTATAAGTAAATACGTTATATGTTTAACGTTATACGTTATACGTTATACGTTATACGTTAAAAGTTATACGTTATACGTTATACGTTATACGTTATACGTTGTACGTTGTACGTTATACGTTGTACGTTGTACGTTATACGTTATACGTTATACGTTATACGTTATACGTTATACGTTATACGTTATACGTTATACGTTATACGTTATACGTTATACGTTATACGTTATACGTTATACGTTATACGTTATATGTTTAACGTTATACGTTATACGTTGTACGTTATACGTTATACGTTATACGTTATACGTTATACGTTCCACGATGTACGTTATACGTTATACGTTATACGTTATACGTTATACGTTAAACGTTATACGTTATACGTTATACGTTATACGTTATACGTTATACGTTATACGTTATACGTTATACGTTATACGTTATACGTTATACGTTATACGTTATACGTTATACGTTATACGTTATACGTTATACGTTATACGTTATACGTTATACGTTATACGTTATACGTTATACGTTATACGTTATACGTTATACGTTATACGTTATACGTTATACGTTATACGTTATACGTTATACGTTATACGTTATACGTTATACGTTATACGTTATACGTTATACGTTATACGTTATACGTTATACGTTATACGTTATACGTTATACGTTATACGTTATACGTTATACGTTATACGTTATACGTTATACGTTATACGTTATACGTTATACGTTATACGTTATACGTTATACGTTATACGTTATACGTTATACGTTATACGTTATACGTTATACGTTATACGTTATACGTTATACGTTATACGTTATACGTTATACGTTATACGTTATACGTTATACGTTATACGTTATACGTTATACGTTATACGTTATACGTTATACGTTATACGTTATACGTTATACGTTATACGTTATACGTTATACGTTATACGTTATACGTTATACGTTATACGTTATACGTTATACGTTATACGTTATACGTTATACGTTATACGTTATACGTTATACGTTGTACGTTATACGTTATACGTTATACGTTATACGTTCCACCATGTACGTTATACGTTATACGTTATACGTTATACGTTATACGTTATACGTTATACGTTATACGTTATACGTTATACGTTATACGTTACACGATGTACGTTATACGTTATACGTTATACGTTATACGTTATACGTTATACGTTATACGTTATACGTTATACGTTATACGTTATACGTTATACGTTATACGTTATACGTTATACGTTATACGTTATACGTTATACGTTATACGTTATACGTTATACGTTATACGTTATACGTTATACGTTATACGTTATACGTTATACGTTATACGTTATACGTTATACGTTATACGTTATACGTTATACGTTATACGTTATACGTTATACGTTATACGTTATACGTTATACGTTATACGTTATACGTTATACGTTATACGTTATACGTTATACGTTATACGTTATACGTTATACGTTATACGTTATACGTTATACGTTATACGTTATACGTTATACGTTATACGTTATACGTTATACGTTATACGTTATACGTTATACGTTATACGTTATACGTTATACGTTATACGTTATACGTTATACGTTATACGTTATACGTTATACGTTATACGTTATACGTTATACGTTATACGTTATACGTTATACGTTATACGTTATACGTTATACGTTATACGTTATACGTTATACGTTATACGTTATACGTTATACGTTATACGTTATACGTTATACGTTATACGTTATACGTTATACGTTACACGATGTACGTTATACGTTATACGTTATACGTTATACGTTATACGTTATACGTTACACGATGTACGTTATACGTTATACGTTATACGTTATACGTTATACGTTATACGTTATACGTTATACGTTATACGTTATACGTTATACGTTATACGTTATACGTTATACGTTATACGTTATACGTTAAACGTTTTACGTTATACGTTATACGTTATACGTTATACGTTATACGTTATACGTTATTCGTTATACGTTATACGTTATACGTTATACGTTATACGTTATACGTTATACGTTATACGTTATACGTTATACGTTATACGTTATACGTTATACGTTATACGTTATACGTTATACGTTATACGTTATACGTTATACGTTATGCGTTATACGTTTAACGTTATGCGTTATACGTTATACGTTATACGTTATACGTTATACGTTATACGTTATACGTTATACGTTATACGTTATACGTTATACGTTATACGTTATACGTTATACGTTATACGTTATACGTTATACGTTATACGTTATACGTTATACGTTATACGTTATACGTTATACGTTATACGTTATACGTTATACGTTATACGTTATACGTTATACGTTATACGTTATACGTTATACGTTATACGTTATACGTTATACGTTATACGTTATACGTTATACGTTATACGTTATACGTTATACGTTATACGTTATACGTTATACGTTATACGTTATACGTTATACGTTATACGTTAAACGTTTTACGTTATACGTTATACGTTATACGTTATACGTTATACGTTATACGTTATACGTTATACGTTATACGTTATACGTTATACGTTATACGTTATACGTTATACGTTATACGTTATACGTTAATCGTTATACGTTATACGTTATACGTTATACGTTATACGTTATACGTCATACCTTATACGTTATACGTTAAACGTTATACGTTGTACGTTATACGTTATACGTTGTACGTTGTACGTTGTACGTTGTACGTTATACGTTATACGTTATACGTTATACGTTATACGTTATACGTTATACGTTATACGTTATACGTTATACGTTATACGTTATACGTTATACGTTATACGTTATACGTTATACGTTATACGTTATACGTTATACGTTATGCGTTATACGTTTAACGTTATACGTTATACATTATACGTTACACGTTATACATTATACGTTATACGTTTAAACGTTATACGTTGTACGTTATAGGTTATACGTTTAACATTATACGTTATACGTTATACGTTATGCGTTATACGTTATACGTTATACATTATACGTTGTACGTTATACGTTATATGTTTAACGTTATACGTTATACGTTGTACGTTATTCGTTATACGTTTAACGTTATGCATTATACATTATACGTTATACGTTATACGTTACACGTTATACGTTATACGTTATAAGTAAATACGTTATATGTTTAACGTTATACGTTATACGTTATACGTTATACGTTAAAAGTTATACGTTATACGTTATACGTTATACGTTATACGTTATACGTTGTACGTTGTACGTTATACGTTGTACGTTGTACGTTATACGTTATACGTTATACGTTATACGTTATACGTTATACGTTATACGTTATACGTTATACGTTATACGTTATACGTTATACGTTATACGTTATACGTTATACGTTATACGTTATACGTTATACGTTACACGATGTACGTTATACGTTATACGTTATACGTTATACGTTAAACGTTATACGTTATACGTTATACGTTATACGTTATACGTTATACGTTATACGTTATACGTTATACGTTATACGTTATACGTTATACGTTATACGTTATACGTTATACGTTATACGTTATACATTATACGTTACACGTTAAACGTTTTACGTTATACGTTATACGTTATACGTTATACGTTATACGTTATACGTTATACGTTATTCGTTATACGTTATACGTTATACGTTATACGTTATACGTTATACGTTATACGTTATACGTTATACGTTATACGTTATACGTTATACGTTATACGTTATACGTTATACGTTATACGTTATACGTTATACGTTATGCGTTATACGTTTAACGTTATGCGTTATACGTTATACGTTATACGTTATACGTTATACGTTATACGTTATACGTTTTACGTTATACGTTATACGTTATACGTTATACGTTATACGTTATACGTTATACGTTATACGTTATACGTTATACGTTATACGTTATACGTTATACGTTATACGTTATACGTTATACGTTATACGTTATACGTTATACGTTATACGTTATACGTTATACGTTATACGTTATACGTTATACGTTATACGTTACACGATGTACGTTATACGTTATACGTTATACGTTATACGTTATACGTTATACGTTATACGTTATACGTTATACGTTATACGTTATACGTTATACGTTATACGTTATACGTTACACGATGTACGTTATACGTTATACGTTATACGTTATACGTTATACGTTATACGTTATACGTTATACGTTATACGTTATACGTTATACGTTATACGTTATACGTTATACGTTATACGTTATACGTTATACGTTATACATTATACGTTACACGTTAAACGTTTTACGTTATACGTTATACGTTATACGTTATACGTTATACGTTATACGTTATTCGTTATACGTTATACGTTATACGTTATACGTTATACGTTATACGTTATACGTTATACGTTATACGTTATACGTTATACGTTATACGTTATACGTTATACGTTATACGTTATACGTTATACGTTATACGTTATACGTTATACGTTATACGTTATGCGTTATACGTTTAACGTTATGCGTTATACGTTATACGTTATACGTTATACGTTATACGTTATACGTTATACGTTATACGTTATACGTTATACGTTATACGTTATACGTTATACGTTATACGTTATACGTTATACGTTATACGTTATACGTTATACGTTATACGTTATACGTTATACGTTATACGTTATACGTTATACGTTATACGTTATACGTTATACGTTATACGTTATACGTTATACGTTATACGTTATACGTTATACGTTATACGTTATACGTTATACGTTATACGTTATACGTTATACGTTATACGTTAAACGTTTTACGTTATACGTTATACGTTATACGTTATACGTTATACGTTATACGTTATACGTTATACGTTATACGTTATACGTTATACGTTATACGTTATACGTTATACGTTATACGTTATACGTTAATCGTTATACGTTATACGTTATACGTTATACGTTATACGTTATACGTCATACCTTATACGTTATACGTTAAACGTTATACGTTGTACGTTATACGTTATACGTTGTACGTTGTACGTTGTACGTTGTACGTTATACGTTATACGTTATACGTTATACGTTATACGTTATACGTTATACGTTATACGTTATACGTTATACGTTATACGTTATACGTTATACGTTATACGTTATACGTTATACGTTATACGTTATACGTTATACGTTATACGTTATGCGTTATACGTTTAACGTTATACGTTATACATTATACGTTACACGTTATACATTATACGTTATACGTTTAAACGTTATACGTTGTACGTTATAGGTTATACGTTTAACATTATACGTTATACGTTATACGTTATGCGTTATACGTTATACGTTATACATTATACGTTGTACGTTATACGTTATATGTTTAACGTTATACGTTATACGTTGTACGTTATTCGTTATACGTTTAACGTTATACATTATACATTATACGTTATACGTTATACGTTACACGTTATACGTTATACGTTATAAGTAAATACGTTATATGTTTAACGTTATACGTTATACGTTATACGTTATACGTTAAAAGTTATACGTTATACGTTATACGTTATACGTTATACGTTATACGTTGTACGTTGTACGTTATACGTTGTACGTTGTACGTTATACGTTATACGTTATACGTTATACGTTATACGTTATACGTTATACGTTATACGTTATACGTTATACGTTATACGTTATACGTTATACGTTATACGTTATACGTTATACGTTATACGTTATACGTTATATGTTTAACGTTATACGTTATACGTTGTACGTTATACGTTATACGTTATACGTTATACGTTCCACGATGTACGTTATACGTTATACGTTATACGTTATACGTTATACGTTATACGTTATACGTTATACGTTATACGTTATACGTTATACGTTATACGTTATACGTTATACGTTATACGTTATACGTTATACGTTATACGTTATACGTTATACGTTATACGTTATACGTTATACGTTATACGTTATACGTTATACGTTATACGTTATACGTTATACGTTATACGTTATACGTTATACGTTATACGTTATACGTTATACGTTATACGTTATACGTTATACGTTATACGTTATACGTTATACGTTATACGTTATACGTTATACGTTATACGTTATACGTTATACGTTATACGTTATACGTTATACGTTATACGTTATACGTTATACGTTATACGTTATACGTTATACGTTATACGTTATACGTTATACGTTATACGTTATACGTTATACGTTATACGTTATACGTTATACGTTATACGTTATACGTTATACGTTATACGTTATACGTTATACGTTATACGTTATACGTTATACGTTATACGTTATACGTTGTACGTTATACGTTATACGTTATACGTTATACGTTATACGTTCCACGATGTACGTTATACGTTATACGTTATACGTTATACGTTATACGTTATACGTTATACGTTATACGTTATACGTTATACGTTATACGTTATACGTTATACGTTATACGTTATACGTTATACGTTACACGATGTACGTTATACGTTACACGATGTACGTTATACGTTATACGTTATACGTTATACGTTATACGTTATACGTTATACGTTATACGTTATACGTTATACGTTATACGTTATACGTTATACGTTATACGTTATACGTTATACGTTATACGTTATACGTTATACGTTATACGTTATACGTTATACGTTATACGTTATACGTTATACGTTATACGTTATACGTTATACGTTATACGTTATACGTTATACGTTATACGTTATACGTTATACGTTATACGTTATACGTTATACGTTATACGTTATACGTTATACGTTATACGTTATACGTTATACGTTATACGTTATACGTTATACGTTATACGTTATACGTTATACGTTATACGTTATACGTTATACGTTATACGTTATACGTTATACGTTATACGTTATACGTTATACGTTATACGTTATACGTTATACGTTATACGTTATACGTTATACGTTATACGTTATACGTTATACGTTATACGTTATACGTTATACGTTATACGTTATACGTTATACGTTATACGTTATACGTTATACGTTATACGTTATACGTTATACGTTATACGTTATACGTTATACGTTATACGTTATACGTTATACGTTATACGTTATACGTTATACGTTATACGTTATACGTTATACGTTACACGATGTACGTTATACGTTATACATTATACGTTATACGTTATACGTTATACGTTATACGTTATACGTTATACGTTATACGTTATACGTTATACGTTATACGTTATACGTTATACGTTATACGTTATACGTTATACGTTATACGTTATACATTATACGTTATACATTATACGTTACACGTTAAACGTTTTACGTTATACGTTATACGTTATACGTTATACGTTATACGTTATACGTTATACGTTATACGTTATACGTTATACGTTATACGTTATACGTTATACGTTATACGTTATACGTTATACGTTATACGTTATACGTTATACGTTATACGTTATACGTTATACGTTATACGTTATACGTTATACGTTATACGTTATACGTTATACGTTATACGTTATACGTTATACGTTATACGTTATACGTTATACGTTATACGTTATACGTTATACGTTATGCGTTATACGTTTAACGTTACACGATATACATTATACGTTATACGTTTAAACGTAATACGTTGTACGTTATAGGTTATACGTTTAACATTATACGTTATACGTTATACGTTATGCGTTATACGTTATACGTTATACATTATACGTTGTACGTTATACGTTATATGTTTAACGTTATACGTTATACGTTGTACGTTATTCGTTATACGTTTAACGTTATACATTATACATTATACGTTATACGTTATATGTTACACGTTATACGTTATACGTTATAAGTAAATACGTTATATGTTTAACGTTATACGTTATACGTTATACGTTATACGTTAAAAGTTATACGTTATACGTTATACGTTATACGTTATACGTTGTACGTTGTACGTTATACGTTGTACGTTGTACGTTATACATTATACGTTATACGTTATACGTTATACGTTATACGTTATACGTTATACGTTATACGTTATACGTTATACGTTATGCGTTATACGTTTAACGTTATGCGTTATACGTTATACGTTATACGTTATACGTTATACGTTATACGTTATACGTTATACGTTATACGTTATACGTTATACGTTATACGTTATACGTTATACGTTATACGTTATACGTTATACGTTATACGTTATACGTTATACGTTATACGTTATACGTTATACGTTATACGTTATACGTTATACGTTATACGTTATACGTTATACGTTATACGTTATACGTTATACGTTATACGTTATACGTTATACGTTATACGTTATACGTTATACGTTATACGTTATACGTTACACGATGTACGTTATACGTTATACGTTATACGTTATACGTTATACGTTATACGTTATACGTTATACGTTATACGTTATACGTTATACGTTATACGTTACACGATGTACGTTATACGTTATACGTTATACGTTATACGTTATACGTTATACGTTATACGTTATACGTTATACGTTATACGTTATACGTTATACGTTATACGTTATACGTTATACGTTATACGTTATACGTTATACGTTATACATTATACGTTACACGTTAAACGTTTTACGTTATACGTTATACGTTATACGTTATACGTTATACGTTATACGTTATTCGTTATACGTTATACGTTATACGTTATACGTTATACGTTATACGTTATACGTTATACGTTATACGTTATACGTTATACGTTATACGTTATACGTTATACGTTATACGTTATACGTTATACGTTATACGTTATGCGTTATACGTTTAACGTTATGCGTTATACGTTATACGTTATACGTTATACGTTATACGTTATACGTTATACGTTATACGTTATACGTTATACGTTATACGTTATACGTTATACGTTATACGTTATACGTTATACGTTATACGTTATACGTTATACGTTATACGTTATACGTTATACGTTATACGTTATACGTTATACGTTATACGTTATACGTTATACGTTATACGTTATACGTTATACGTTATACGTTATACGTTATACGTTATACGTTATACGTTATACGTTATACGTTATACGTTATACGTTATACGTTATACGTTATACGTTATACGTTAAACGTTTTACGTTATACGTTATACGTTATACGTTATACGTTATACGTTATACGTTATACGTTATACGTTATACGTTATACGTTATACGTTATACGTTATACGTTATACGTTATACGTTAATCGTTATACGTTATACGTTATACGTTATACGTTATACGTTATACGTCATACCTTATACGTTATACGTTAAACGTTATACGTTGTACGTTATACGTTATACGTTGTACGTTGTACGTTGTACGTTGTACGTTATACGTTATACGTTATACGTTATACGTTATACGTTATACGTTATACGTTATACGTTATACGTTATACGTTATACGTTATACGTTATACGTTATACGTTATACGTTATACGTTATACGTTATACGTTATGCGTTATACGTTTAACGTTATACGTTATACATTATACGTTACACGTTATACATTATACGTTATACGTTTAAACGTTATACGTTGTACGTTATAGGTTATACGTTTAACATTATACGTTATACGTTATACGTTATGCGTTATACGTTATACGTTATACATTATACGTTGTACGTTATACGTTATATGTTTAACGTTATACGTTATACGTTGTACGTTATTCGTTATACGTTTAACGTTATACATTATACATTATACGTTATACGTTATACGTTACACGTTATACGTTATACGTTATAAGTAAATACGTTATATGTTTAACGTTATACGTTATACGTTATACGTTATACGTTAAAAGTTATACGTTATACGTTATACGTTATACGTTATACGTTATACGTTGTACGTTGTACGTTATACGTTGTACGTTGTTCGTTATACGTTATACGTTATACGTTATACGTTATACGTTATACGTTATACGTTATACGTTATACGTTATACGTTATACGTTATACGTTATACGTTATACGTTATACGTTATACGTTATACGTTATACGTTATACGTTATATGTTTAACGTTATACGTTATACGTTGTACGTTATACGTTATACGTTATACGTTATACGTTCCACGATGTACGTTATACGTTATACGTTATACGTTATACGTTATACGTTATACGTTATACGTTATACGTTATACGTTATACGTTATACGTTATACGTTATACGTTATACGTTATACGTTATACGTTATACGTTATACGTTATACGTTATACGTTATACGTTATACGTTATACGTTATACGTTATACGTTATACGTTATACGTTATACGTTATACGTTATACGTTATACGTTATACGTTATACGTTATACGTTATACGTTATACGTTATACGTTATACGTTATACGTTATACGTTATACGTTATACGTTATACGTTATACGTTATACGTTATACGTTATACGTTATACGTTATACGTTATACGTTATACGTTATACGTTATACGTTATACGTTATACGTTATACGTTATACGTTATACGTTATACGTTATACGTTATACGTTATACGTTATACGTTATACGTTATACGTTATACGTTATACGTTATACGTTATACGTTATACGTTATACGTTATACGTTATACGTTATACGTTGTACGTTATACGTTATACGTTATACGTTATACGTTCCACGATGTACGTTATACGTTATACGTTATACGTTATACGTTATACGTTATACGTTATACGTTATACGTTATACGTTATACGTTATACGTTATACGTTATACGTTATACGTTATACGTTACACGATGTACGTTATACGTTACACGATGTACGTTATACGTTATACGTTATACGTTATACGTTATACGTTATACGTTATACGTTATACGTTATACGTTATACGTTATACGTTATACGTTATACGTTATACGTTATACGTTATACGTTATACGTTATACGTTATACGTTATACGTTATACGTTATGCGTTATACGTTTAACGTTATACGTTATACATTATACGTTACACGATATACATTATACGTTATACGTTTAAACGTAATACGTTGTACGTTATAGGTTATACGTTTAACATTATACGTTATACGTTATACGTTATGCGTTATACGTTATACGTTATACATTATACGTTGTACGTTATACGTTATATGTTTAACGTTATACGTTATACGTTGTACGTTATTCGTTATACGTTTAACGTTATACATTATACATTATACGTTATACGTTATATGTTACACGTTATACGTTATACGTTATAAGTAAATACGTTATATGTTTAACGTTATACGTTATACGTTATACGTTATACGTTAAAAGTTATACGTTATACGTTATACGTTATACGTTATACGTTGTACGTTGTACGTTATACGTTGTACGTTGTACGTTATACATTATACGTTATACGTTATACGTTATACGTTATACGTTATACGTTATACGTTATACGTTATATGTTTAACGTTATACGTTATACGTTGTACGTTATACGTTATACGTTATACGTTATACGTTATACGTTACACGATGTACGTTATACGTTATACGTTATACGTTATACGTTATACGTTATACATTAAACGTTATACGTTATACGATATACGTTATACGTTATACGTTATACGTTATACGTTATACGTTATACGTTATACGTTATACGTTATACGTTATACGTTATACGTTATACGTTATACGTTATACGTTATACGTTATACGTTATACGTTATACGTTATACGTTATACGTTATACGTTATACGTTATACGTTATACGTTATACGTTATACGTTTAACAGTATACGTTATACGTTATAAGTAAATACGTTATATGTTTAACGTTATACGTTATACGTTATACGTTATACGTTATACGTAATACGTTATACGTTATACGTTATACGTTATACGTTATACGTTTAACATTATACGTTATACATTATACGTTATACGTTATATGTTACACGTTATACGTTATACGTTATAAGTAAATACGTTATATGTTTAACGTTATACGTTATACGTTATACGTTATACGTTAAAAGTTATACGTTATACGTTATACGTTATACGTTATACGTTGTACGTTGTACGTTATACGTTGTACGTTGTACGTTATACATTATACGTTATACGTTATACGTTATACGTTATACGTTATACGTTATACGTTATACGTTATACGTTATACGTTACACGATGTACGTTATACGTTATACATTATACGTTATACGTTATACGTTATACGTTATACGTTATACGTTATACGTTATACGTTATACGTTATACGTTATACGTTATACGTTATACGTTATACGTTATACGTTATACATTATACGTTACACGTTAAACGTTTTACGTTATACGTTATACGTTATACGTTATACGTTATACGTTATACGTTATACGTTATACGTTATACGTTATACGTTATACGTTATACGTTATACGTTATACGTTATACGTTATACGTTATACGTTATACGTTATACGTTATACGTTATACGTTATACGTTATACGTTATACGTTATACGTTATACGTTATACGTTATACGTTATACGTTATACGTTATACGTTATACGTTATACGTTATGCGTTATACGTTTAACGTTATACGTTATACATTATACGTTACACGATATACATTATACGTTATACGTTTAAACGTAATACGTTGTACGTTATAGGTTATACGTTTAACATTATACGTTATACGTTATACGTTATGCGTTATACGTTATACGTTATACATTATACGTTGTACGTTATACGTTATATGTTTAACGTTATACGTTATACGTTGTACGTTATTCGTTATACGTTTAACGTTATACATTATACATTATACGTTATACGTTATATGTTACACGTTATACGTTATACGTTATAAGTAAATACGTTATATGTTTAACGTTATACGTTATACGTTATACGTTATACGTTAAAAGTTATACGTTATACGTTATACGTTATACGTTATACGTTGTACGTTGTACGTTATACGTTGTACGTTGTACGTTATACATTATACGTTATACGTTATACGTTATACGTTATACGTTATACGTTATACGTTATACGTTATACGTTATACGTTATACGTTATACGTTATACGTTATACGTTATACGTTATACGTTATACGTTATACGTTATACGTTATACGTTATACGTTATACGTTATACGTTATACGTTATACGTTACACGATGTACGTTATACGTTATACATTATACGTTATACGTTATACATTATACGTTATACGTTATACGTTATACGTTATACGTTATACGTTATACGTTATACGTTATACGTTATACGTTATACGTTATACGTTATACGTTATACATTATACGTTATACGTTAAACGTTTTACGTTATACGTTATACGTTATACGTTATACGTTATACGTTATACGTTATACGTTATACGTTATACGTTATACGTTATACGTTATACGTTATACGTTATACGTTATACGTTATACGTTATACGTTATACGTTATACGTTATACGTTATACGTTGTACGTTATACGTTATACGTTGTACGTTGGACGTTGTACGTTATACATTATACGTTACACGTTATACATTATACGTTATACGTTTAAACGTTATACGTTGTACGTTATAGGTTATACGTTTAACATTATACGTTATACGTTATACGTTATGCGTTATACGTTATACGTTATACATTATACGTTGTACGTTATACGTTATATGTTTAACGTTATACGTTATACGTTGTACGTTATTCGTTATACGTTTAACGTTATACATTATACATTATACGTTATACGTTATACGTTACACGTTATACGTTATACGTTATAAGTAAATACGTTATATGTTTAACGTTATACGTTATATGTTATACGTTATACGTTAAAAGTTATACGTTATACGTTATACGTTATACGTTATACGTTGTACGTTGTACGTTATACGTTGTACGTTATGCGTTATACGTTTAACGTTATACGTTTAACGTTATACGTTATACATTATACGTTACACGTTATACATTATACGTTATACGTTTAAACGTTATACGTTGTACGTTATAGGTTATACGTTTAACATTATACGTTATACGTTATACGTTATACGTTATACGTTGTACGTTGTACGTTATACGGTATACGTTATACGTTATACGTTATACGTTATACGTTATACGTTATACGTTATACGTTATACGTTATACGTTATACGTTATACGTTATACGTTATACGTTATACGTTATACGTTATACGTTATACGTTATACGTTATACGTTATACGTTATGCGTTATACGTTTAACGTTATACGTTATACATTATACGTTACACGTTATACATTATACGTTATACGTTTAAACGTTATACGTTGTACGTTATAGGTTATACGATTAACATTATACGTTATACGTTATACGTTATGCGTTATACGTTATACGTTATACATTATACGTTGTACGTTATACGTTATATGTTATACGTTATACGTTATACGTTATACGTTATACGTTATACGTTATACGTTATACGTTATACGTTATACGTTATACGTTATACGTTATGCGTTATACGTTTAACTTTATACGTTATACATTATACGTTACACGTTATACATTATACGTTATACGTTTAAACGTTATACGTTGTACGTTATAGGTTATACGTTTAACATTATACGTTATACGTTATACGTTATGCGTTATACGTTATACGTTATACATTATACGTTGTACGTTATACGTTATATGTTTAACGTTATACGTTATACGTTGTACGTTATTCGTTATACGTTTAACGTTATACATTATACATTATACGTTATACGTTATACGTTACACGTTATACGTTATACGTTATAAGTAAATACGTTATATGTTTAACGTTATACGTTATATGTTATACGTTATACGTTAAAAGTTATACGTTATACGTTATACGTTATACGTTATACGTTGTACGTTGTACGTTATACGTTGTACGTTGTACGTTATACGTTATACGTTATACGTTATACGTTATACGTTATACGTTATACGTTATACGTTATACGTTATACGTTATACGTTATACGTTATACGTTATACGTTATACGTTATACGTTATACGTTATACGTTATACGTTATACGTTATACGTTATACGTTATACGTTATACGTTATATGTTTAACGGTATACGTTATACGTTGTACGCTATACGTTAGACGATATACGTTATACGTTATACGTTATACGTTATACGTTATACGTTATACGTTATACGTTATACGTTATACGTTATACGTTATACGTTATACGTTATACGTTATACGTTATACGTTATACGTTATACGTTATACGTTATACGTTATACGTTATACGTTATACGTTATACGTTATACGTTATACGTTATACGTTATACGTTATACGTTATACGTTATACGTTATACGTTATACGTTATACGTTATACGTTTAACAGTATACGTTATACGTTATAAGTAAATACGTTATATGTTTAACGTTATACGTTATACGTTATACGTTATACGTAATACGTTATACGTTATACGTTATACGTTATACGTTATACGTTTAACATTATACGTTATACATTATACGTTATACGTTATATGTTACACGTTATACGTTATACGTTATAAGTAAATACGTTATATGTTTAACGTTATACGTTATACGTTATACGTTATACGTTAAAAGTTATACGTTATACGTTATACGTTATACGTTATACGTTGTACGTTGTACGTTATACGTTGTACGTTGTACGTTATACATTATACGTTATACGTTATACGTTATACGTTATACGTTATACGTTATACGTTATACGTTATACGTTATACGTTACACGATGTACGTTATACGTTATACATTATACGTTATACGTTATACGTTATACGTTATACGTTATACGTTATACGTTATACATTATACGTTATACGTTATACGTTACACGTTATACGTTATACGTTATAAGTAAATACGTTATATGTTTAACGTTATACGTTATATGTTATACGTTATACGTTAAAAGTTATACGTTATACGTTATACGTTATACGTTATACGTTATACGTTATACGTTATACGTTATACGTTATACGTTATACGTTATACGTTATACGTTATACGTTATACGTTATACGTTATACGTTATACGTTATACGTTGTACGTTATACGTTATACGTTGTACGTTGGACGTTGTACGTTATACATTATACGTTACACGTTATACATTATACGTTATACGTTTAAACGTTATACGTTGTACGTTATAGGTTATACGTTTAACATTATACGTTATACGTTATACGTTATGCGTTATACGTTATACGTTATACATTATACGTTGTACGTTATACGTTATATGTTTAACGTTATACGTTATACGTTGTACGTTATTCGTTATACGTTTAACGTTATACATTATACATTATACGTTATACGTTATACGTTACACGTTATACGTTATACGTTATAAGTAAATACGTTATATGTTTAACGTTATACGTTATATGTTATACGTTATACGTTAAAAGTTATACGTTATACGTTATACGTTATACGTTATACGTTGTACGTTGTACGTTATACGTTGTACGTTATGCGTTATACGTTTAACGTTATACGTTTAACGTTATACGTTATACATTATACGTTACACGTTATACATTATACGTTATACGTTTAAACGTTATACGTTGTACGTTATAGGTTATACGTTTAACATTATACGTTATACGTTATACGTTATACGTTATACGTTGTACGTTGTACGTTATACGGTATACGTTATACGTTATACGTTATACGTTATACGTTATACGTTATACGTTATACGTTATACGTTATACGTTATACGTTATACGTTATACGTTATACGTTATACGTTATACGTTATACGTTATACGTTATACGTTATACGTTATACGTTATACGTTATACGTTATACGTTATACGTTATACGTTATACGTTATACGTTATACGTTATACGTTATACGTTATACGTTATACGTTATACGTTATACGTTATACGTTATACGTTATACGTTATACGTTATACGTTATACGTTATACGTTATATGTTTAACGGTATACGTTATACGTTGTACGCTATACGTTATACGTTATACGTTATACGTTATACGTTACACGATGTACGTTATACGTTATACGTTATACGTTATACGTTATACGTTATACGTTAAACGTTATACGTTATACGTTATACGTTATACGTTATACGTTATACGTTATACGTTATACGTTATACGTTATACGTTATACGTTATACGTTATACGTTATACGTTATACGTTATACGTTATACGTTATACGTTATACGTTATACGTTATACGTTATACGTTATACGTTATACGTTATACGTTATACGTTATACGTTATACGTTATACGTTATACGTTATGCGTTATACGTTTAACGTTATACGTTATACATTATACGTTACACGTTATACATTATACGTTATACGTTTAAACGTTATACGTTGTACGTTATAGGTTATACGTTTAACATTATACGTTATACGTTATACGTTATGCGTTATACGTTATACGTTATACATTATACGTTGTACGTTATACGTTATATGTTATACGTTATACGTTATACGTTATACGTTATACGTTATACGTTATACGTTATACGTTATACGTTATACGTTATACGTTATACGTTATACGTTATGCGTTATACGTTTAACTTTATACGTTATACATTATACGTTACACGTTATACATTATACGTTATACGTTTAAACGTTATACGTTGTACGTTATAGGTTATACGTTTAACATTATACGTTATACGTTATACGTTATGCGTTATACGTTATACGTTATACATTATACGTTGTACGTTATACGTTATATGTTTAACGTTATACGTTATACGTTGTACGTTATTCGTTATACGTTTAACGTTATACATTATACATTATACGTTATACGTTATACGTTACACGTTATACGTTATACGTTATAAGTAAATACGTTATATGTTTAACGTTATACGTTATATGTTATACGTTATACGTTAAAAGTTATACGTTATACGTTATACGTTATACGTTATACGTTGTACGTTGTACGTTATACGTTGTACGTTGTACGTTATACGTTATACGTTATACGTTATACGTTATACGTTATACGTTATACGTTATACGTTATACGTTATACGTTATACGTTATACGTTATACGTTATACGTTATACGTTATACGTTATACGTTATACGTTATACGTTATACGTTATACGTTATACGTTATACGTTATATGTTTAACGGTATACGTTATACGTTGTACGCTATACGTTAGACGATATACGTTATACGTTATACGTTATACGTTATACGTTATACGTTATACGTTATACGTTATACGTTATACGTTATACGTTATACGTTATACGTTATACGTTATACGTTATACGTTATACGTTATACGTTATACGTTATACGTTATACGTTATACGTTATACGTTATACGTTATACGTTATACGTTATACGTTATACGTTTAACAGTATACGTTATACGTTATAAGTAAATACGTTATATGTTTAACGTTATACGTTATACGTTATACGTTATACGTAATACGTTATACGTTATACGTTATACGTTATACGTTATACGTTTAACATTATACGTTATACATTATACGTTATACGTTATATGTTACACGTTATACGTTATACGTTATAAGTAAATACGTTATATGTTTAACGTTATACGTTATACGTTATACGTTATACGTTAAAAGTTATACGTTATACGTTATACGTTATACGTTATACGTTGTACGTTGTACGTTATACGTTGTACGTTGTACGTTATACATTATACGTTATACGTTATACGTTATACGTTATACGTTATACGTTATACGTTATACGTTATACGTTATACGTTACACGATGTACGTTATACGTTATACATTATACGTTATACGTTATACGTTATACGTTATACGTTATACGTTATACGTTATACGTTATACGTTATACGTTATACGTTACACGTTATACGTTATACGTTATAAGTAAATACGTTATATGTTTAACGTTATACGTTATATGTTATACGTTATACGTTAAAAGTTATACGTTATACGTTATACGTTATACGTTATACGTTATACGTTATACGTTATACGTTATACGTTATACGTTATACGTTATACGTTATACGTTATACGTTATACGTTATACGTTATACGTTATACGTTATACGTTGTACGTTATACGTTATACGTTGTACGTTGGACGTTGTACGTTATACATTATACGTTACACGTTATACATTATACGTTATACGTTTAAACGTTATACGTTGTACGTTATAGGTTATACGTTTAACATTATACGTTATACGTTATACGTTATGCGTTATACGTTATACGTTATACATTATACGTTGTACGTTATACGTTATATGTTTAACGTTATACGTTATACGTTGTACGTTATTCGTTATACGTTTAACGTTATACATTATACATTATACGTTATACGTTATACGTTACACGTTATACGTTATACGTTATAAGTAAATACGTTATATGTTTAACGTTATACGTTATATGTTATACGTTATACGTTAAAAGTTATACGTTATACGTTATACGTTATACGTTATACGTTGTACGTTGTACGTTATACGTTGTACGTTATGCGTTATACGTTTAACGTTATACGTTTAACGTTATACGTTATACATTATACGTTACACGTTATACATTATACGTTATACGTTTAAACGTTATACGTTGTACGTTATAGGTTATACGTTTAACATTATACGTTATACGTTATACGTTATACGTTATACGTTGTACGTTGTACGTTATACGGTATACGTTGTACGTTATACGTTATACGTTATACGTTATACGTTATACGTTATACGTTATACGTTATACGTTATACGTTATACGTTATACGTTATACGTTATACGTTATACGTTATACGTTATACGTTATACGTTATACGTTATACGTTATACGTTATACGTTATACGTTATACGTTATACGTTATACGTTATACGTTATACGTTATACGTTATACGTTATACGTTATACGTTATACGTTATACGTTATACGTTATACGTTATACGTTATACGTTATACGTTATACGTTATACGTTATACGTTATATGTTTAACGGTATACGTTATACGTTGTACGCTATACGTTATACGTTATACGTTATACGTTATACGTTACACGATGTACGTTATACGTTATACGTTATACGTTATACGTTATACGTTATACGTTAAACGTTATACGTTATACGTTATACGTTATACGTTATACGTTATACGTTATACGTTATACGTTATACGTTATACGTTATACGTTATACGTTATACGTTATACGTTATACGTTATACGTTATACGTTATACGTTATACGTTATACGTTATACGTTATACGTTATACGTTATACGTTATACGTTATACGTTATACGTTATACGTTATACGTTATACGTTATACGTTATACGTTATACGTTATACGTTATACGTTATACGTTATACGTTATACGTTATACGTTATACGTTATACGTTATACGTTATACGTTATACGTTATACGTTATACGTTATACGTTATACGTTATACGTTATACGTTATACGTTATACGTTATACGTTATACGTTATACGTTATACGTTATACGTTATACGTTATACGTTATACGTTATACGTTGTACGTTATACGTTATACGTTGTACGTTGGACGTTGTACGTTATACATTATACGTTACACGTTATACATTATACGTTATACGTTTAAACGTTATACGTTGTACGTTATAGGTTATACGTTTAACATTATACGTTATACGTTATACGTTATGCGTTATACGTTATACGTTATACATTATACGTTATACGTTATACGTTATACGTTATACGTTATACGTTATACGTTGTACGTTATACGTTATACGTTGTACGTTGGACGTTGTACGTTATACATTATACGTTACACGTTATACATTATACGTTATACGTTTAAACGTTATACGTTGTACGTTATAGGTTATACGTTTAACATTATACGTTATACGTTATACGTTATGCGTTATACGTTATACGTTATACATTATACGTTATACGTTATACGTTATACGTTATACGTTATACGTTATACGTTGTACGTTGTACGTTATACGTTGTACGTTATGCGTTATACGTTTAACGTTATACGTTTAACGTTATACGTTATACATTATACGTTACACGTTATACATTATACGTTATACGTTTAAACGTTATACGTTGTACGTTATAGGTTATACGTTTAACATTATACGTTATACGTTATACGTTATACGTTATACGTTGTACGTTGTACGTTATACGGTATACGTTATACGTTATACGTTATACGTTATACGTTATACGTTATACGTTATACGTTATACGTTATACGTTATACGTTATACGTTATACGTTATACGTTATACGTTATACGTTATACGTTATACGTTATACGTTATACGTTATACGTTATGCGTTATACGTTTAACGTTATACGTTATACATTATACGTTACACGTTATACATTATACGTTATACGTTTAAACGTTATACGTTGTACGTTATAGGTTATACGTTTAACATTATACGTTATACGTTATACGTTATGCGTTATACGTTATACGTTATACATTATACGTTGTACGTTATACGTTATATGTTATACGTTATACGTTATACGTTATACGTTATACGTTATACGTTATACGTTATACGTTATACGTTATACGTTATACGTTATACGTTATACGTTATACGTTATGCGTTATACGTTTAACTTTATACGTTATACATTATACGTTACACGTTATACATTATACGTTATACGTTTAAACGTTATACGTTGTACGTTATAGGTTATACGTTTAACATTATACGTTATACGTTATACGTTATGCGTTATACGTTATACGTTATACATTATACGTTGTACGTTATACGTTATATGTTTAACGTTATACGTTATACGTTGTACGTTATTCGTTATACGTTTAACGTTATACATTATACATTATACGTTATACGTTATACGTTACACGTTATACGTTATACGTTATAAGTAAATACGTTATATGTTTAACGTTATACGTTATATGTTATACGTTATACGTTAAAAGTTATACGTTATACGTTATACGTTATACGTTATACGTTGTACGTTGTACGTTATACGTTGTACGTTGTACGTTATACGTTATACGTTATACGTTATACGTTATACGTTATACGTTATACGTTATACGTTATACGTTATACGTTATACGTTATACGTTATACGTTATACGTTATACGTTATACGTTATACGTTATACGTTATACGTTATACGTTATACGTTATACGTTATACGTTATACGTTATACGTTATATGTTTAACGGTATACGTTATACGTTGTACGCTATACGTTAGACGATATACGTTATACGTTATACGTTATACGTTATACGTTATACGTTATACGTTATACGTTATACGTTATACGTTATACGTTATACGTTATACGTTATACGTTATACGTTATACGTTATACGTTATACGTTATACGTTATACGTTATACGTTATACGTTATACGTTATACGTTATACGTTATACGTTATACGTTATACGTTATACGTTTAACAGTATACGTTATACGTTATAAGTAAATACGTTATATGTTTAACGTTATACGTTATATGTTATACGTTATACGTTAAAAGTTAAAAGTTATACGTTGTACGTTATACGTTATACGTTATACATTATACGTTATACGTTATATGTTACACGTTATACGTTATACGTTATAAGTAAATACGTTATATGTTTAACGTTATACGTTATACGTTATACGTTATACGTTAAAAGTTATACGTTATACGTTATACGTTATACGTTATACGTTGTACGTTGTACGTTATACGTTGTACGTTGTACGTTATACATTATACGTTATACGTTATACGTTATACGTTATACGTTATACGTTATACGTTATACGTTATACGTTATACGTTACACGATGTACGTTATACGTTATACATTATACGTTATACGTTATACGTTATACGTTATACGTTATACGTTATACGTTATACGTTATACGTTATACGTTATACGTTATACGTTATACGTTATACGTTATAAGTAAATACGTTATATGTTTAACGTTATACGTTATATGTTATACGTTATACGTTAAAAGTTATACGTTATACGTTATACGTTATACGTTATACGTTATACGTTATACGTTATACGTTATACGTTATACGTTATACGTTATACGTTATACGTTATACGTTATACGTTATACGTTATACGTTATACGTTATACGTTGTACGTTATACGTTATACGTTGTACGTTGGACGTTGTACGTTATACATTATACGTTACACGTTATACATTATACGTTATACGTTTAAACGTTATACGTTGTACGTTATAGGTTATACGTTTAACATTATACGTTATACGTTATACGTTATGCGTTATACGTTATACGTTATACATTATACGTTGTACGTTATACGTTATATGTTTAACGTTATACGTTATACGTTGTACGTTATTCGTTATACGTTTAACGTTATACATTATACATTATACGTTATACGTTATACGTTACACGTTATACGTTATACGTTATAAGTAAATACGTTATATGTTTAACGTTATACGTTATATGTTATACGTTATACGTTAAAAGTTATACGTTATACGTTATACGTTATACGTTATACGTTGTACGTTGTACGTTATACGTTGTACGTTATGCGTTATACGTTTAACGTTATACGTTTAACGTTATACGTTATACATTATACGTTACACGTTATACATTATACGTTATACGTTTAAACGTTATACGTTGTACGTTATAGGTTATACGTTTAACATTATACGTTATACGTTATACGTTATACGTTATACGTTGTACGTTGTACGTTATACGGTATACGTTATACGTTATACGTTATACGTTATACGTTATACGTTATACGTTATACGTTATACGTTATACGTTATACGTTATACGTTATACGTTATACGTTATACGTTATACGTTATACGTTATACGTTATACGTTATACGTTATACGTTATACGTTATACGTTATACGTTATACGTTATACGTTATACGTTATACGTTATACGTTATACGTTATACGTTATACGTTATACGTTATACGTTATATGTTTAACGGTATACGTTATACGTTGTACGCTATACGTTATACGTTATACGTTATACGTTATACGTTACACGATGTACGTTATACGTTATACGTTATACGTTATACGTTATACGTTATACGTTAAACGTTATACGTTATACGTTATACGTTATACGTTATACGTTATACGTTACACGATGTACGTTATACGTTATACATTATACGTTATACGTTATACGTTATACGTTATACGTTATACGTTGTACGTTATACGTTATACGTTGTACGTTGGACGTTGTACGTTATACATTATACGTTACACGTTATACATTATACGTTATACGTTTAAACGTTATACGTTGTACGTTATAGGTTATACGTTTAACATTATACGTTATACGTTATACGTTATGCGTTATACGTTATACGTTATACATTATACGTTATACGTTATACGTTATACGTTATACGTTATACGTTATACGTTGTACGTTATACGTTATACGTTGTACGTTGGACGTTGTACGTTATACATTATACGTTACACGTTATACATTATACGTTATACGTTTAAACGTTATACGTTGTACGTTATAGGTTATACGTTTAACATTATACGTTATACGTTATACGTTATGCGTTATACGTTATACGTTATACATTATACGTTATACGTTATACGTTATACGTTATACGTTATACGTTATACGTTATACGTTGTACGTTGTACGTTATACGTTGTACGTTATGCGTTATACGTTTAACGTTATACGTTTAACGTTATACGTTATACATTATACGTTACACGTTATACATTATACGTTATACGTTTAAACGTTATACGTTGTACGTTATAGGTTATACGTTTAACATTATACGTTATACGTTATACGTTATACGTTATACGTTGTACGTTGTACGTTATACGGTATACGTTATACGTTATACGTTATACGTTATACGTTATACGTTATACGTTATACGTTATACGTTATACGTTATACGTTATACGTTATACGTTATACGTTATACGTTATACGTTATACGTTATACGTTATACGTTATACGTTATACGTTATGCGTTATACGTTTAACGTTATACGTTATACATTATACGTTACACGTTATACATTATACGTTATACGTTTAAACGTTATACGTTGTACGTTATAGGTTATACGTTTAACATTATACGTTATACGTTATACGTTATGCGTTATACGTTATACGTTATACATTATACGTTGTACGTTATACGTTATATGTTATACGTTATACGTTATACGTTATACGTTATACGTTATACGTTATACGTTATACGTTATACGTTATACGTTATACGTTATACGTTATACGTTATACGTTATGCGTTATACGTTTAACTTTATACGTTATACATTATACGTTACACGTTATACATTATACGTTATACGTTTAAACGTTATACGTTGTACGTTATAGGTTATACGTTTAACATTATACGTTATACGTTATACGTTATGCGTTATACGTTATACGTTATACATTATACGTTGTACGTTATACGTTATATGTTTAACGTTATACGTTATACGTTGTACGTTATTCGTTATACGTTTAACGTTATACATTATACATTATACGTTATACGTTATACGTTACACGTTATACGTTATACGTTATAAGTAAATACGTTATATGTTTAACGTTATACGTTATATGTTATACGTTATACGTTAAAAGTTATACGTTATACGTTATACGTTATACGTTATACGTTGTACGTTGTACGTTATACGTTGTACGTTGTACGTTATACGTTATACGTTATACGTTATACGTTATACGTTATACGTTATACGTTATACGTTATACGTTATACGTTATACGTTATACGTTATACGTTATACGTTATACGTTATACGTTATACGTTATACGTTATACGTTATACGTTATACGTTATACGTTATACGTTATACGTTATATGTTTAACGGTATACGTTATACGTTGTACGCTATACGTTAGACGATATACGTTATACGTTATACGTTATACGTTATACGTTATACGTTATACGTTATACGTTATACGTTATACGTTATACGTTATACGTTATACGTTATACGTTATACGTTATACGTTATACGTTATACGTTATACGTTATACGTTATACGTTATACGTTATACGTTATACGTTATACGTTATACGTTATACGTTATACGTTATACGTTTAACAGTATACGTTATACGTTATAAGTAAATACGTTATATGTTTAACGTTATACGTTATACGTTATACGTTATACGTAATACGTTATACGTTATACGTTATACGTTATACGTTATACGTTTTACGTTATACGTTATACATTATACGTTATACGTTATATGTTACACGTTATACGTTATACGTTATAAGTAAATACGTTATATGTTTAACGTTATACGTTATACGTTATACGTTATACGTTAAAAGTTATACGTTATACGTTATACGTTATACGTTATACGTTGTACGTTGTACGTTATACGTTGTACGTTGTACGTTATACATTATACGTTATACGTTATACGTTATACGTTATACGTTATACGTTATACGTTATACGTTATACGTTATACGTTACACGATGTACGTTATACGTTATACATTATACGTTATACGTTATACGTTATACGTTATACGTTATACGTTATACGTTATACGTTATACGTTATACGTTATACGTTACACGTTATACGTTATACGTTATAAGTAAATACGTTATATGTTTAACGTTATACGTTATATGTTATACGTTATACGTTAAAAGTTATACGTTATACGTTATACGTTATACGTTATACGTTATACGTTATACGTTATACGTTATACGTTATACGTTATACGTTATACGTTATACGTTATACGTTATACGTTATACGTTATACGTTATACGTTATACGTTGTACGTTATACGTTATACGTTGTACGTTGTACGTTGTACGTTATACATTATACGTTACACGTTATACATTATACGTTATACGTTTAAACGTTATACGTTGTACGTTATAGGTTATACGTTTAACATTATACGTTATACGTTATACGTTATGCGTTATACGTTATACGTTATACATTATACGTTGTACGTTATACGTTATATGTTTAACGTTATACGTTATACGTTGTACGTTATTCGTTATACGTTTAACGTTATACATTATACATTATACGTTATACGTTATACGTTACACGTTATACGTTATACGTTATAAGTAAATACGTTATATGTTTAACGTTATACGTTATATGTTATACGTTATACGTTAAAAGTTATACGTTATACGTTATACGTTATACGTTATACGTTGTACGTTGTACGTTATACGTTGTACGTTATGCGTTATACGTTTATCGTTATACGTTTAACGTTATACGTTATACATTATACGTTACACGTTATACATTATACGTTATACGTTTAAACGTTATACGTTGTACGTTATAGGTTATACGTTTAACATTATACGTTATACGTTATACGTTATACGTTATACGTTGTACGTTGTACGTTGTACGTTGTACGTTATACGTTATACGTTATACGTTATACGTTATACGTTATACGTTATACGTTATACGTTATACGTTATACGTTATACGTTATACGTTATACGTTATACGTTATACGTTATACGTTATACGTTATACGTTATACGTTATACGTTATACGTTATACGTTATACGTTATACGTTATACGTTATACGTTATACGTTATACGTTATACGTTATACGTTATACGTTATACGTTATACGTTATACGTTATACGTTATACGTTATACGTTATACGTTATACGTTATACGTTATACGTTATATGTTTAACGGTATACGTTATACGTTGTACGCTATACGTTATACGTTATACGTTATACGTTATACGTTACACGATGTACGTTATACGTTATACGTTATACGTTATACGTTATACGTTATACGTTAAACGTTATACGTTATACGTTATACGTTATACGTTATACGTTATACGTTATACGTTATACGTTATACGTTATACGTTATACGTTATACGTTATACGTTATACGTTATACGTTATACGTTATACGTTATACGTTATACGTTATACGTTATACGTTATACGTTATACGTTATACGTTATACGTTATACGTTATACGTTATACGTTATACGTTATACGTTATACGTTATACGTTATACGTTATACGTTATACGTTATACGTTATACGTTATACGTTATACGTTATACGTTATACGTTATACGTTATACGTTATACGTTATACGTTATACGTTATACGTTATACGTTATACGTTATACGTTATACGTTATACGTTATACGTTATACGTTATACGTTATACGTTATACGTTATACGTTGTACGTTATACGTTATACGTTGTACGTTGGACGTTGTACGTTATACATTATACGTTACACGTTATACATTATACGTTATACGTTTAAACGTTATACGTTGTACGTTATAGGTTATACGTTTAACATTATACGTTATACGTTATACGTTATGCGTTATACGTTATACGTTATACATTATACGTTGTACGTTATACGTTATATGTTTAACGTTATACGTTATACGTTGTACGTTATTCGTTATACGTTTAACGTTATACATTATACATTATACGTTATACGTTATACGTTACACGTTATACGTTATACGTTATAAGTAAATACGTTATATGTTTAACGTTATACGTTATATGTTATACGTTATACGTTAAAAGTTATACGTTATACGTTATACGTTATACGTTATACGTTGTACGTTGTACGTTATACGTTGTACGTTATGCGTTATACGTTTAACGTTATACGTTTAACGTTATACGTTATACATTATACGTTACACGTTATACATTATACGTTATACGTTTAAACGTTATACGTTGTACGTTATAGGTTATACGTTTAACATTATACGTTATACGTTATACGTTATACGTTATACGTTGTACGTTGTACGTTATACGGTATACGTTATACGTTATACGTTATACGTTATACGTTATACGTTATACGTTATACGTTATACGTTATACGTTATACGTTATACGTTATACGTTATACGTTATACGTTATACGTTATACGTTATACGTTATACGTTATACGTTATACGTTATACGTTATACGTTATACGTTATGCGTTATACGTTTAACGTTATACGTTATACATTATACGTTACACGTTATACATTATACGTTATACGTTTAAACGTTATACGTTGTACGTTATAGGTTATACGTTTAACATTATACGTTATACGTTATACGTTATGCGTTATACGTTATACGTTATACATTATACGTTGTACGTTATACGTTATATGTTATACGTTATACGTTATACGTTATACGTTATACGTTATACGTTATACGTTATACGTTATACGTTATACGTTATACGTTATACGTTATGCGTTATACGTTTAACTTTATACGTTATACATTATACGTTACACGTTATACATTATACGTTATACGTTTAAACGTTATACGTTGTACGTTATAGGTTATACGTTTAACATTATACGTTATACGTTATACGTTATGCGTTATACGTTATACGTTATACATTATACGTTGTACGTTATACGTTATATGTTTAACGTTATACGTTATACGTTGTACGTTATTCGTTATACGTTTAACGTTATACATTATACATTATACGTTATACGTTATACGTTACACGTTATACGTTATACGTTATAAGTAAATACGTTATATGTTTAACGTTATACGTTATATGTTATACGTTATACGTTAAAAGTTATACGTTATACGTTATACGTTATACGTTATACGTTGTACGTTGTACGTTATACGTTGTACGTTATGCGTTATACGTTTAACGTTATACGTTTAACGTTATACGTTATACATTATACGTTACACGTTATACATTATACGTTATACGTTTAAACGTTATACGTTGTACGTTATAGGTTATACGTTTAACATTATACGTTATACGTTATACGTTATACGTTATACGTTGTACGTTGTACGTTATACGTTATACGTTATACGTTATACGTTATACGTTATACGTTATACGTTATACGTTATACGTTATACGTTATACGTTATACGTTATACGTTATACGTTATACGTTATACGTTATACGTTATACGTTATACGTTATACGTTATACGTTATACGTTATACGTTATACGTTATACGTTATGCGTTATACGTTTAACGTTATACGTTATACATTATACGTTACACGTTATACATTATACGTTATACGTTTAAACGTTATACGTTGTACGTTATAGGTTATACGTTTAACATTATACGTTATACGTTATACGTTATGCGTTATACGTTATACGTTATACATTATACGTTGTACGTTATACGTTATATGTTATACGTTATACGTTATACGTTATACGTTATACGTTATACGTTATACGTTATACGTTATACGTTATACGTTATACGTTATACGTTATGCGTTATACGTTTAACTTTATACGTTATACATTATACGTTACACGTTATACATTATACGTTATACGTTTAAACGTTATACGTTGTACGTTATAGGTTATACGTTTAACATTATACGTTATACGTTATACGTTATGCGTTATACGTTATACGTTATACATTATACGTTGTACGTTATACGTTATATGTTTAACGTTATACGTTATACGTTGTACGTTATTCGTTATACGTTTAACGTTATACATTATACATTATACGTTATACGTTATACGTTACACGTTATACGTTATACGTTATAAGTAAATACGTTATATGTTTAACGTTATACGTTATATGTTATACGTTATACGTTAAAAGTTATACGTTATACGTTATACGTTATACGTTATACGTTGTACGTTGTACGTTATACGTTGTACGTTGTACGTTATACGTTATACGTTATACGTTATACGTTATACGTTATACGTTATACGTTATACGTTATACGTTATACGTTATACGTTATACGTTATACGTTATACGTTATACGTTATACGTTATACGTTATACGTTATACGTTATACGTTATACGTTATACGTTATATGTTTAACGGTATACGTTATACGTTGTACGCTATACGTTATACGTTATACGTTATACGTTATACGTTACACGATGTACGTTATACGTTATACGTTATACGTTATACGTTATACGTTAAACGTTATACGTTATACGTTATACGTTATACGTTATACGTTATACGTTATACGTTATACGTTATACGTTATACGTTATACGTTATACGTTATACGTTATACGTTATACGTTATACGTTATACGTTATACGTTATACGTTATACGTTATACGTTATACGTTATACGTTATACGTTATACGTTATACGTTATACGTTATACGTTATACGTTATACGTTATACGTTATACGTTATACGTTATACGTTATACGTTATACGTTATACGTTATACGTTATACGTTATACGTTATACGTTATACGTTATACGTTATACGTTATACGTTATACGTTATACGTTATACGTTATACGTTTAACAGTATACGTTATACGTTATAAGTAAATACGTTATATGTTTAACGTTATACGTTATACGTTATACGTTAAAAGTTATACGTTATACGTTATACGTTATACGTTATACGTTATACGTTATACGTTATACGTTATACGTTATACGTTATACGTTTAACAGTATACGTTATACGTTATAAGTAAATACGTTATATGTTTAACGTTATACGTTATACGTTATACGTTATACGTTATACGTTATACGTTATGCGTTATACGTTATACGTTATACGTTATACGTTATACGTTATACGTTATACGTTATACGTTATACGTTATACGTTATACGTTATACGTTATACGTTATACGTTATACGTTATACGTTATACGTTATACGTTATACGTTATACGTTATAGGTTATACGTTATACGTTATACGTTATACGTTATACGTTATACGTTATACGTTATACGTTATACGTTATACGTTATACGTTATACGTTATACGTTATACGTTATACGTTATACGTTATACGTTATACGTTATACGTTATACGTTATACGTTATACGTTATACGTTATACGTTATACGTTATACGTTATACGTTATACGTTATACGTTATACGTTATACGTTATACGTTATACGTTATACGTTATACGTTATACGTTATACGTTATACGTTATACGTTATACGTTATACGTTATACGTTATACGTTATACGTTATACGTTATACATTATACGTTATACATTATACGTTATACGTTTAAACGTTATACGTTGTACGTTATAGGTTATACGTTTAACATTATACGTTATACGTTATACGTTATGCGTTATACGTTATACGTTATACATTATACGTTATACGTTATACGTTATACGTTATACGTTATACGTTATACGTTATACGTTATACGTTATACGTTATACGTTCTACGTTGTACGTTATACGTTATACGTTGTACGTTGTACGTTATACGTTGTACGTTGTACGTTATACGTTATACGTTATACGTTATACGTTATACGTTATACGTTATACGTTATACGTTATACGTTATACGTTATACGTTATACGTTATACGTTATACGTTATACGTTATACGTTATACGTTATACGTTATACGTTATACGTTATACGTTATACGTTATACGTTATACGTTATACGTTATACGTTATATGTTTAACGGTATACGTTATACGTTGTACGCTATACGTTATACGTTATACGTTATACGTTATACGTTACACGATGTACGTTATACGTTATACGTTATACGTTATACGTTATACGTTATACGTTAAACGTTATACGTTATACGTTATACGTTATACGTTATACGTTATACGTTATACGTTATACGTTATACGTTATACGTTATACGTTATACGTTATACGTTATACGTTATACGTTATACGTTATACGTTATACGTTATACGTTATACGTTATACGTTATACGTTATACGTTATACGTTATACGTTATACGTTATACGTTATACGTTATACGTTATACGTTATACGTTATACGTTATACGTTATACGTTATACGTTATACGTTATACGTTATACGTTATACGTTATACGTTATACGTTATACGTTATACGTTATACGTTATACGTTATACGTTATACGTTATACGTTATACGTTATACGTTATACGTTATACGTTATACGTTATACGTTATACGTTATACGTTATACGTTATACGTTATACGTTATACGTTATACGTTATACGTTATACGTTATACGTTATACGTTATACGTTATACGTTATACGTTATACGTTATACGTTATACGTTATACGTTATACGTTATACGTTTAACAGAATACGTTATACGTTATAAGTAAATACGTTATATGTTTAACGTTATACGTTATACGTTATACGTTAAAAGTTATACGTTATACGTTATACGTTATACGTTATACGTTATACGTTATACGTTATACGTTATACGTTATACGTTATACGTTTAACAGTATACGTTATACGTTATAAGTAAATACGTTATATGTTTAACGTTATACGTTATACGTTATACGTTATACGTTATACGTTATACGTTATACGTTATACGTTATACGTTATACGTTATACGTTATACGTTATACGTTATACGTTATACGTTATACGTTATACGTTATACGTTATACGTTATACGTTATACGTTATACGTTATACGTTATACGTTATACGTTATACGTTATACGTTATACGTTATACGTTATACGTTATACGTTATACGTTATACGTTATACGTTATACGTTATACGTTATACGTTATACGTTATACGTTATACGTTATACGTTATACGTTATACGTTATACGTTATACGTTATACGTTATACGTTATACGTTATACGTTATACGTTATACGTTATACGTTATACGTTATACGTTATACGTTATACGTTATACGTTATACGTTATACGTTATACGTTATACGTTATACGTTATACGTTATACGTTATACGTTATACGTTATACGTTATACGTTATACGTTATACGTTATACGTTATACGTTATACGTTATACGTTATACGTTATACGTTATACGTTATACGTTATACGTTATACATTATACGTTATACATTATACGTTATACGTTTAAACGTTATACGTTGTACGTTATAGGTTATACGTTTAACATTATACGTTATACGTTATACGTTATGCGTTATACGTTATACGTTATACATTATACGTTATACGTTATACGTTATACGTTATACGTTATACGTTATACGTTATACGTTATACGTTATACGTTATACGTTCTACGTTGTACGTTATACGTTATACGTTGTACGTTGTACGTTGTACGTTGTACGTTATACGTTATACGTTATACGTTATACGTTATACGTTCTACGTTGTACGTTATACGTTATACGTTGTACGTTGTACGTTGTACGTTGTACGTTATACGTTATACGTTATACGTTATACGTTATACGTTATACGTTATACGTTATACGTTATACGTTATACGTTATACGTTATACGTTATACGTTATACGTTATACGTTATGCGTTATACGTTTAACGTTATACGTTATACATTATACGTTATACATTATACGTTTAAACGTTATACGTTGTACGTTATAGGTTATACGTTTAACATTATACGTTATACGTTATACGTTATGCGTTATACGTTATACGTTATACATTATACGTTATACGTTATACGTTATACGTTATACGTTATACGTTATACGTTATACGTTATACGTTATACATTATACGTTACACGTTATATATTATACGTTATACGTTTAAACGTTATACGTTGTACGTTATAGGTTATACGTTTAACATTATACGTTATACGTTATACGTTATGCGTTATACGTTATACGTTATACATTATACATTGTACGTTATACGTTATATGTTTAACGTTATACGTTATACGTTGTACGTTATTCGTTATACGTTTAACGTTATACATTATACATTATACGTTATACGTTATACGTTACACGTTATACGTTATACGTTATACGTTATAAGTAAATACGTTATATGTTTAACGTTATACGTTATACGTTATACGTTATACGTTAAAAGTTATACGTTATACGTTATACGTTATACGTTATACGTTGTACGTTGTACGTTATACGTTGTACGTTGTACGTTATACGTTATACGTTGTACGTTGTACGTTATACGTTGTACGTTGTACGTTATACGTTATACGTTATACGTTATACGTTATACGTTATACGTTATACGTTAAAAGTAATACGTTATACGTTATACGTTATACGTTATACGTTATACGTTATACGTTATATGTTTAACGTTATACGTTATACGTTGTACGTTATACGTTATACGTTATACGTTATACGTTACACGATGTACGTTATACGTTATACGTTATACGTTATACGTTATACGTTATACGTTATACGTTATACGTTATACGTTATACGTTATACGTTATACGTTATACGTTATACGTTATACGTTATACGTTATACGTTATACGTTATACGTTATACGTTATACGCTATACGTTATACGTTATACGTTATACGTTATACGTTATACGTTATACGTTATACGTTATACGTTATACGTTATACGTTATACGTTATACGTTATACGTTATACGTTATACGTTATACGTTACACGATGTACGTTATACGTTATACATTATACGTTATACGTTATACGTTATACGTTATACGTTATACGTTATACGTTATACGTTAAACGTTTTACGTTATACGTTATACGTTATACGTTATACGTTATACGTTATACGTTATACGTTATACGTTATACGTTATACGTTATACGTTATACGTTATACGTTATACGTTATACGTTATACGTTATACGTCATACCTTATACGTTATACGTTATACGTTATACGTTGTACGTTATACGTTATACGTTGTACGTTGTACGTTGTACGTTGTACGTTATACGTTATACGTTATACGTTATACGTTATACGTTATACGTTATACGTTATACGTTATACGTTATACGTTATACGTTATACGTTATACGTTATACGTTATGCGTTATACGTTTAACGTTATACGTTATACATTATACGTTACAAGTTATACATTATACGTTACACGTTATACATTATACGTTATACGTTTAAACGTTATACGTTGTACGTTATAGGTTATATGTTTAACGTTATACGTTATACGTTATACGTTATACGTTATACGTTAAAAGTTATACGTTATACGTTATACGTTATACGTTATACGTTGTACGTTGTACGTTATACGTTGTACGTTGTACGTTATACGTTATACGTTATACGTTATACGTTATACGTTATACGTTATACGTTATACGTTATACGTTATACGTTATACGTTATACGTTATACGTTATACGTTATACGTTATACGTTATACGTTATATGTTTAACGTTATACGTTATACGTTGTACGTTATACGTTATACGTTATACGTTATACGTTCCACGATGTACGTTATACGTTATACGTTATACGTTATACGTTATACGTTATTCGTTATACGTTTAACGTTATACATTATACATTATACGTTATACGTTATACGTTACACGTTATACGTTATACGTTATAAGTAAATACGTTATATGTTTAACGTTATACGTTATACGTTATACGTTATACGTTAAAAGTTATACGTTATACGTTATACGTTATACGTTGTACGTTGTACGTTATACGTTGTACGTTGTACGTTATACGTTATACGTTATACGTTATACGTTATACGTTATACGTTATACGTTATACGTTATACGTTATACGTTATACGTTATACGTTATACGTTATACGTTATACGTTATACGTTATACGTTATACGTTATACGTTATACGTTATATGTTTAACGTTATACGTTATACGTTGTACGTTATACGTTATACGTTATACGTTATACGTTCCACGATGTACGTTATACGTTATACGTTATACGTTATACGTTATACATTATACGTTACACGTTATACATTATACGTTACACGTTATACATTATACGTTATACGTTTAAACGTTATACGTTGTACGTTATAGGTTATACGTTTAACATTATACGTTATACGTTATACGTTATGCGTTATACGTTATACGTTATACATTATACGTTGTACGTTATACGTTATATGTTTAACGTTATACGTTATACGTTGTACGTTATTCGTTATACGTTTAACGTTATACATTATACATTATACGTTATACGTTATACGTTACACGTTATACGTTATACGTTATACGTTATACGTTATACGTTATACGTTATACGTTATACGTTATACGTTATACGTTAAAAGTTATACGTTATACGTTATACGTTATACGTTATACGTTGTACGTTGTACGTTATACGTTGTACGTTGTACGTTATACGTTATACGTTATACGTTATACGTTATACGTTATACGTTATACGTTATACGTTATACGTTATACGTTATACGTTATACGTTATACGTTATACGTTATATGTTTAACGTTATACGTTATACGTTGTACGTTATACGTTATACGTTATACGTTATACGTTCCACGATGACTTACGTTATACGTTATACGTTATACGTTATACGTTATACGTTATACGTTATACGTTATACGTTATACGTTATACGTTATACGTTATACGTTATACGTTATACGTTATACGTTATACGTTATACGTTATACGTTATACGTTATACGTTATACGTTATACGTTATACGTTATACGTTATACGTTATACGTTATACGTTATACGTTATACGTTATACGTTATACGTTATACGTTATACGTTATACGTTATACGTTATACGTTATACGTTATACGTTATACGTTATACGTTATACGTTATACGTTATACGTTATACGTTATACGTTATACGTTATACGTTATACGTTATACGTTATACGTTATACGTTATACGTTATACGTTATACGTTATACGTTATACGTTATACGTTATACGTTATACGTTATACGTTATACGTTATACGTTATACGTTATACGTTATACGTACGTTATACGTTATACGTTATACGTTATACGTTATACGTTATACGTTATACGTTATACGTTATACGTTATACGTTATACGTTATACGTTATACGTTATACGTTATACGTTATACGTTATACGTTATACGTTAATACGTTATACGTTATACGTTATACGTTATACGTTATACGTTATACGTTATACGTTATACGTTATACGTTATACGTTATACGTTATACGTTGTACGTTATACGTTATACGTTATACGTTATACGTTATACGTTCCACGATGTACGTTATACGTTATACGTTATACGTTATACGTTATACGTTATACGTTATACGTTATACGTTATACGTTATACGTTATACGTTACACGATGTACGTTATACGTTATACGTTATACGTTATACGTTATACGTTATACGTTATACGTTATACGTTATACGTTATACGTTATACGTTATACGTTATACGTTATACGTTATACGTTATACGTTATACGTTATACGTTATACGTTATACGTTATACGTTATACGTTATACGTTATACGTTATACGTTATACGTTATACGTTATACGTTATACGTTATACGTTATACGTTATACGTTATACGTTATACGTTATACGTTATACGTTATACGTTATACGTTATACGTTATACGTTATACGTTATACGTTATACGTTATACGTTATACGTTATACGTTATACGTTATACGTTATACGTTATACGTTATACGTTATACGTTATACGTTATACGTTATACGTTATACGTTATACGTTATACGTTATACGTTATACGTTACACGTTATACGTTATACGTTAAACGATGTACGTTATACGTTATACATTATACGTTATACGTTATACGTTATACGTTATACGTTATACGTTATACGTTATACGTTATACGTTATACGTTATACGTTATACGTTATACGTTATACGTTATACGTTATACGTTATACGTTATACATTATACGTTACACGTTAAACGTTTTACGTTATACGTTATACGTTATACGTTATACGTTATACGTTATACGTTATACGTTATACGTTATACGTTATACGTTATACGTTATACGTTATACGTTATACGTTATACGTTATACGTTATACGTTATACGTTATACGTTATACGTTATACGTTATGCGTTATACGTTTAACGTTATACGTTATACATTATACGTTACACGATATACATTATACGTTATACGTTTAAACGTTATACGTTGTACGTTATAGGTTATACGTTTAACATTATACGTTATACGTTATACGTTATGCGTTATACGTTATACGTTATACATTATACGTTGTACGTTATACGTTATATGTTTAACGTTATACGTTATACGTTGTACGTTATTCGTTATACGTTTAACGTTATACATTATACATTATACGTTATACGTTATATGTTACACGTTATACGTTATACGTTATAAGTAAATACGTTATATGTTTAACGTTATACGTTATACGTTATACGTTATACGTTAAAAGTTATACGTTATACGTTATACGTTATACGTTGTACGTTGTACGTTATACGTTGTACGTTGTACGTTGTACGTTATACATTATACGTTATACGTTATACGTTATACGTTATACGTTATACGTTATACGTTATACGTTATACGTTATACGTTATACGTTATACGTTATACGTTATACGTTATACGTTATACGTTATATGTTTAACGTTATACGTTATACGTTGTACGTTATACGTTATACGTTATACGTTATACGTTACACGATGTACGTTATACGTTATACGTTATACGTTATACGTTATACGTTATACATTAAACGTTATACGTTATACGTTATACGTTATACGTTATACGTTATACGTTATACGATATACGTTATACGTTATACGTTATACGTTATACGTTATACGTTATACGTTATACGTTATACGTTATACGTTATACGTTATACGTTATACGTTTAACAGTATACGTTATACGTTATAAGTAATTACGTTATATGTTTAACGTTATACGTTATACGTTATACGTTATTCGTTAAAAGTTATACGTTATACGTTATACGTTATACGTTATACGTTATACGTTTAACAGTATACGTTATACGTTATAAGTAAATACGTTATATGTTTAACGTTATACGTTATACGTTATACGTTATACGTAATACGTTATACGTTATACGTTATACGTTATACGTTATACGTTTAACATTATACGTTATACGTTATACGTTATACGTTGTACGTTGTACGTTATACGGTATACGTTATACGTTATACGTTATACGTTATACGTTATACGTTATACGTTATACGTTATACGTTATACGTTATACGTTATACGTTATACGTTATACGTTATACGTTATACGTTATACGTTACACAATGTACGTTATACGTTATACATTATACGTTATACGTTATACGTTATACGTTATACGTTATACGTTATACGTTATACGTTATACGTTATACGTTATACGTTATACGTTATACGTTATACGTTATACGTTATACGTTATACGTTATACGTTATACGTTATACGTTATACGTTATACGTTATACGTTATACGTTATACGTTATACGTTATACGTTATACGTTATACGTTATACGTTATACGTTATACGTTATACGTTTAACAGTATACGTTATACGTTATAAGTAAATACGTTATATGTTTAACGTTATACGTTATACGTTATACGTTAAAAGTTATACGTTATACGTTATACGTTATACGTTATACGTTATACGTTATACGTTATACGTTATACGTTATACGTTTAACAGTATACGTTATACGTTATAAGTAAATACGTTATATGTTTAACGTTATACGTTATACGTTATACGTTATACGTTATACGTAATACGTTATACGTTATACGTTATACGTTATACGTTATACGTTTAACATTATACGTTAGACGTTATACGTTATGCGTTATACGTTGTACGTTGTACGTTATACGTTATACGTTATACGTTATACGTTATACGTTATACGTTATACGTTATACGTTATACGTTATACGTTATACGTTATACGTTATACGTTATACGTTATACGTTATACGTTATACGTTGTACGTTATACGTTATACGTTGTACGTTATACGTTGTACGTTGTACGTTATACGTTATACGTTGTACGTTATACGTTATACGTTATACGTTATACGTTATACGTTATACGTTATACGTTATACGTTATACGTTATACGTTATACGTTATACGTTATACGTTATACGTTATACGTTATACGTTATACGTTATACGTTATACGTTATACGTTATACGTTATACGTTATACGTTATACGTTATACGTTATACGTTATACGTTATACGTTATACGTTATACGTTATACGTTATACGTTATACGTTATACGTTATACGTTATACGTTATACGTTATACGTTATACGTTATACGTTATACGTTATACGTTATACGTTATACGTTATACGTTATACGTTATACGTTATACGTTATACGTTATACGTTATACGTTATACGTTATACGTTATACGTTATACGTTATACGTTATACGTTATACGTTATACGTTATACGTTATACGTTATACGTTATACGTTATACGTTATACGTTATACGTTATACGTTATACGTTATACGTTATACGTTATACGTTATACGTTATACGTTATACGTTATACGTTATACGTTATACGTTATACGTTATACGTTATACGTTATACGTTATACGTTATACGTTATAAGTTATACGTTATACGTTATACGTTATACGTTATACGTTATACGTTATACGTTATAAGTTATACGTTATACGTTATACGTTATACGTTATACGTTATACGTTATACGTTATACGTTATACGTTATACGTTGTACGTTGTACGTTATACGTTATACGTTATACGTTATACGTTATACGTTATACGTTGTACGTTATACGTTATACGTTATACGTTATACGTTATACGTTATACGTTATACGTTATACGTTATACGTTATACGTTATACGTTATACGTTATACGTTATACGTTATACGTTATACGTTATACGTTATACGTTATACGTTATACGTTATACGTTATACGTTATACGTTATACGTTATACGTTATACGTTATACGTTATACGTTATACGTTATACGTTATACGTTATACGTTATACGTTATACGTTGTACGTTGTACGTTGTACGTTGTACGTTGTACGTTATACGTTATACGTTATACGTTATACGTTATACGTTATACGTTATACGTTATACGTTATACGTTATACGTTATACGTTATACGTTATACGTTATACGTTATACGTTATACGTTATACGTTATACGTTATACGTTATACGTTATACGTTATACGTTATACGTTATACGTTATACGTTATACGTTATACGTTATACGTTATACGTTATACGTTATACGTTATACGTTATACGTTATACGTTATACGTTATACGTTATACGTTATACGTTATACGTTATACGTTATACGTTATACGTTATACGTTATACGTTATACGTTATACGTTATACGTTATACGTTATACGTTATACGTTATACGTTATACGTTATACGTTATACGTTATACGTTATACGTTATACGTTATACGTTATACGTTATACGTTATACGTTATACGTTATACGTTATACGTTATACGTTATACGTTATACGTTATACGTTATACGTTATACGTTATACGTTATACGTTATACGTTATACGTTATACGTTATACGTTATACGTTATACGTTATACGTTATACGTTATACGTTATACGTTATACGTTATACGTTATACGTTATACGTTATACGTTATACGTTATACGTTATACGTTATACGTTATACGTTATACGTTATACGTTATACGTTATACGTTATACGTTATACGTTATACGTTATACGTTATACGTTATACGTTATACGTTATACGTTATACGTTATACGTTATACGTTATACGTTATACGTTATACGTTATACGTTATACGTTATACGTTATACGTTATACGTTATACGTTATACGTTATACGTTATACGTTATACGTTATACGTTATACGTTATACGTTATACGTTATACGTTATACGTTATACGTTTAACAGTATACGTTATACGTTATAAGTAAATACGTTATACGTTATACGTTATACGTTATACGTTATACGTTATACTTTATACGTTATACGTTATACGTTATACGTTATACGTTATACGTTATACGTTATACGTTATACGTTATACGTTATACGTTATACGTTATACGTTATACGTTATACGTTATACGTTATACGTTATACGTTATACGTTATACGCTATACGTTATACGTTATACGTTATACGTTATACGTTATACGTTATACGTTATACGTTATACGTTATACGTTATACGTTATACGTTATACGTTATACATTATACGTTATACGTTAAACGTTTTACGTTATACGTTATACGTTATACGTTATACGTTATACGTTATACGTTATACGTTATACGTTATACGTTATACGTTATACGTTATACGTTATACGTTATACGTTATACGTTATACGTTATACGTTATACGTTATACGTTATACGTTATACGTTATACGTTGTACGTTATACGTTATACGTTGTACGTTGGACGTTGTACGTTGTACGTTATACGTTATACGTTATACGTTATACGTCATACGTTATACGTTATACGTTATACGTTATACGTTATACGTTATACGTTATACGTTATACGTTATACGTTATGCGTTATACGTTTAACGTTATACGTTATACATTATACGTTACACGTTATACATTATACGTTATACGTTTAAACGTTATACGTTGTACGTTATACATTATACATTATACGTTTAAACGTTATACGTTGTACGTTATAGGTTATACGTTTAACATTATACGTTATACGTTATACGTTATGCGTTATACGTTATACGTTATACATTATACGTTGTACGTTATACGTTATATGTTATACGTTATACGTTATACGTTATACGTTATACGTTATACGTTATACGTTATACGTTATACGTTATACGTTATACGTTATGCGTTATACGTTTAACGTTATACGTTATACATTATACGTTACACGTTATACATTATACGTTATACGTTTAAACGTTATACGTTGTACGTTATAGGTTATACGTTTAACATTATACGTTATACGTTATACGTTATGCGTTATACGTTATACGTTATACATTATACGTTGTACGTTATACGTTATATGTTTAACGTTATACGTTATACGTTGTACGTTATTCGTTATACGTTTAACGTTATACATTATACATTATACGTTATACGTTATACGTTACACGTTATACGTTATACGTTATAAGTAAATACGTTATATGTTTAACGTTATACGTTATATGTTATACGTTATACGTTAAAAGTTATACGTTATACGTTATACGTTATACGTTATACGTTGTACGTTGTACGTTATACGTTGTACGTTGTACGTTATACGTTATACGTTATACGTTATACGTTATACGTTATACGTTACACGATGTACGTTATACGTTATACGTTATACGTTATACGTTATACGTTAAACGTTATACGTTATACGTTATACGTTATACGTTATACGTTATACGTTATACGTTATACGTTATACGTTATACGTTATACGTTATACGTTATACGTTACACGTTATACGTTATACGTTATAAGTAAATACGTTATATGTTTAACGTTATACGTTATATGTTATACGTTATACGTTAAAAGTTATACGTTATACGTTATACGTTATACGTTATACGTTGTACGTTGTACGTTATACGTTGTACGTTGTACGTTGTACGTTATACGTTATACGTTATACGTTATACGTTATACGTTACACGATGTACGTTATACGTTATACGTTATACGTTATACGTTATACGTTAAACGTTATACGTTATACGTTATACGTTATACGTTATACGTTATACGTTATACGTTATACGTTATACGTTATACGTTATACGTTATACGTTATACGTTATACGTTATACGTTATACGTTATACGTTATACGTTATACGTTATACGTTATACGTTATACGTTATACGTTATACGTTATACGTTATACGTTATACGTTATACGTTATACGTTATACGTTATACGTTATACGTTATACGTTATACGTTATACGTTATACGTTATACGTTATACGTTATACGTTATACGTTATACGTTATACGTTATACGTTATACGTTATACGTTATACGTTATACGTTATACGTTATACGTTATACGTTATACGTTATACGTTATACGTTATACGTTATACGTTATACGTTATACGTTATACGTTATACGTTATACGTTTAACAGTATACGTTATACGTTATAAGTAAATACGTTATATGTTTAACGTTATACGTTATACGTTATACGTTAAAAGTTATACGTTATACGTTATACGTTAAAAGTTATACGTTATACGTTATACGTTATACGTTATACGTTATACGTTATACGTTATACGTTATACGTTTAACAGTATACGTTATACGTTATAAGTAAATACGTTATATGTTTAACGTTATACGTTATACGTTATACGTTATACGTTATACGTTTAACAGTATACGTTATACGTTATAAGTAAATACGTTATATGTTTAACGTTATACGTTATACGTTATACGTTAAAAGTTATACGTTATACGTTATACGTTATACGTTATACGTTATACGTTATACGTTATACGTTATACGTTTAACAGTATACGTTATAAGTAAATACGTTATATGTTTAACGTTATACGTTATACGTTATACGTTATACGTTATACGTAATACGTTATACGTTATACGTTATACGTTATACGTTATACGTTTAACATTATACGTTATACGTTATACGTTATGCGTTATACGTTGTACGTTGTACGTTATACGTTATACGTTATACGTTATACGTTATACGTTATACGTTATACGTTATACGTTATACGTTATACGTTATACGTTATACGTTATACGTTATACGTTATACGTTATACGTTATACGTTATACGTTATACGTTATACGTTGTACGTTATACGTTGTACGTTGTACGTTATACGTTATACGTTGTACGTTATACGTTATACGTTAAACGTTATACGTTATACGTTATACGTTATACGTTATACGTTATACGTTATACGTTATACGTTATACGTTATACGTTATACGTTATACGTTATACGTTATACGTTATACGTTATACGTTATACGTTATACGTTATACGTTATACGTTATACGTTATACGTTATACGTTATACGTTATACGTTATACGTTATACGTTATACGTTATACGTTATACGTTATACGTTATACGTTATACGTTATACGTTATACGTTATACGTTATACGTTATACGTTATACGTTATACGTTATACGTTATACGTTATACGTTATACGTTATACGTTATACGTTATACGTTATACGTTATACGTTATACGTTATACGTTATACGTTATACGTTATACGTTATACGTTATACGTTATACGTTATACGTTATACGTTATACGTTATACGTTATACGTTATACGTTATACGTTATACGTTATACGTTATACGTTATACGTTATACGTTATACGTTATACGTTATACGTTATACGTTATACGTTATACGTTATACGTTATACGTTATACGTTATACGTTATACGTTATACGTTATACGTTATACGTTATACGTTATACGTTATACGTTATACGTTATACGTTATACGTTATACGTTATACGTTATACGTTATACGTTATACGTTATACGTTATACGTTATACGTTATACGTTATACGTTATACGTTATACGTTATACGTTATACGTTATACGTTATACGTTATACGTTATACGTTATACGTTATACGTTATACGTTATACGTTATACGTTATACGTTATACGTTATACGTTATACGTTATACGTTATACGTTATACGTTATACGTTATACGTTATACGTTATACGTTATACGTTATACGTTATACGTTATACGTTATACGTTATACGTTATACGTTATACGTTATACGTTATACGTTATACGTTATACGTTATACGTTATACGTTATACGTTATACGTTATACGTTATACGTTATACGTTATACGTTATACGTTATACGTTATACGTTATACGTTATACGTTATACGTTATACGTTATACGTTATACGTTATACGTTATACGTTAAACGTTTTACGTTATACGTTATACGTTATACGTTATACGTTATACGTTATACGTTATACGTTATACGTTATACGTTATACGTTATACGTTATACGTTATACGTTATACGTTATACGTTATACGTTATACGTTATACGTTGTACGTTATACGTTATACGTTGTACGTTGGACGTTGTACGTTGTACGTTATACGTTATACGTTATACGTTATACGTTATACGTTATACGTTATACGTTATACGTTATACGTTATACGTTATACGTTATACGTTATACGTTATACGTTATGCGTTATACGTTTAACGTTATACGTTATACATTATACGTTACACGTTATACATTATACGTTATACGTTTAAACGTTATACGTTGTACGTTATAGGTTATACGTTTAACATTATACGTTATACGTTATACGTTATGCGTTATACGTTATACGTTATACATTATACGTTGTACGTTATACGTTATATGTTATACGTTATACGTTATACGTTATACGTTATACGTTATACGTTATACGTTATACGTTATACGTTATACGTTATACGTTATACGTTATGCGTTATACGTTTAACGTTATACGTTATACATTATACGTTACACGTTATACATTATACGTTATACGTTTAAACGTTATACGTTGTACGTTATAGGTTATACGTTTAACATTATACGTTATACGTTATACGTTATGCGTTATACGTTATACGTTATACATTATACGTTGTACGTTATACGTTATATGTTTAACGTTATACGTTATACGTTGTACGTTATTCTTTACACGTTTAACGTTATACATTATACATTATACGTTATACGTTATACGTTACACGTTATACGTTATACGTTATAAGTAAATACGTTATATGTTTAACGTTATACGTTATATGTTATACGTTATACGTTAAAAGTTATACGTTATACGTTATACGTTATACGTTATACGTTGTACGTTGTACGTTATACGTTGTACGTTGTACGTTATACGTTATACGTTATACGTTATACGTTATACGTTATACGTTATACGTTATACGTTATACGTTATACGTTATACGTTATACGTTATACGTTATACGTTATACGTTATACGTTATACGTTATACGTTATACGTTATACGTTATACGTTATATGTTTAACGGTATACGTTATACGTTGTACGTTATACGTTATACGTTATACGTTATACGTTATACGTTACACGATGTACGTTATACGTTACACGATGTACGTTATACGTTATACGTTATACGTTATACGTTATACGTTAAACGTTATACGTTATACGTTATACGTTATACGTTATACGTTATACGTTATACGTTATACGTTATACGTTATACGTTATACGTTATACGTTATACGTTATACGTTATACGTTATACGTTATACGTTATACGTTATACGTTATACGTTATACGTTATACGTTATACGTTATACGTTATACGTTATACGTTATACGTTATACGTTATACGTTATACGTTATACGTTATACGTTATACGTTATACGTTATACGTTATACGTTATACGTTATACGTTATACGTTATACGTTATACGTTATACGTTATACGTTATACGTTATACGTTATACGTTATACGTTATACGTTATACGTTATACGTTATACGTTATACGTTATACGTTATAGGTTATACGTTATACGTTATACGTTATACGTTATACGTTATACGTTATACGTTATACGTTATACGTTATACGTTATACGTTATACGTTATACGTTATACGTTATACGTTATACGTTATACGTTATACGTTATACGTTATACGTTATACGTTATACGTTATACGTTATACGTTATACGTTATACGTTATACGTTATACGTTATACGTTATACGTTATACGTTATACGTTATACGTTATACGTTATACGTTTAACAGTATACGTTATACGTTATAAGTAAATACGTTATATGTTTAACGTTATACGTTATACGTTATACGTTAAAAGTTATACGTTATACGTTATACGTTATACGTTATACGTTATACGTTATACGTTATACGTTATACGTTATACGTTTAACAGTATACGTTATACGTTATAAGTAAATACGTTATATGTTTAACGTTATACGTTATACGTTATACGTTATACGTTATACGTAATACGTTATACGTTATACGTTATACGTTATACGTTATACGTTATACGTTTAACATTATACGTTATACGTTATACGTTATGCGTTATACGTTGTACGTTGTACGTTATACGTTATACGTTATACGTTATACGTTATACGTTATACGTTATACGTTATACGTTATACGTTATACGTTATACGTTATACGTTATACGTTATACGTTATACGTTATACGTTATACGTTATACGTTATACGTTATACGTTATACGTTATACGTTATACGTTATACGTTGTACGTTATACGTTGTACGTTGTACGTTATACGTTATATGTTTAACGTTATACGTTATACGTTGTACGTTATACGTTATACGTTAAACGTTATACGTTATACGTTATACGTTATACGTTATACGTTATACGTTATACGTTATACGTTATACGTTATACGTTATACGTTATACGTTATACGTTATACGTTATACGTTATACGTTATACGTTATACGTTATACGTTATACGTTATACGTTATACGTTATACGTTATACGTTATACGTTATACGTTATACGTTATACGTTATACGTTATACGTTATACGTTATACGTTATACGTTATACGTTATACGTTATACGTTATACGTTATACGTTATACGTTATACGTTATACGTTATACGTTATACGTTATACGTTATACGTTATACGTTATACGTTGTACGTTATACGTTATACGTTATACGTTATACGTTGTACGTTGTACGTTGTACGTTGTACGTTATACGTTATACGTTATACGTTATACGTTATACGTTATACGTTATACGTTATACGTTATACGTTATACGTTATACGTTATACGTTATACGTTATACGTTATACGTTATACGTTATACGTTATACGTTATACGTTATACGTTATACGTTATACGTTATGCGTTATACGTTTAACGTTATACGTTATACATTATACGTTACACGTTATACATTATACGTTATACGTTTAAACGTTATACGTTGTACGTTATAGGTTATACGTTTAACATTATACGTTATACGTTATACGTTATGCGTTATACGTTATACGTTATACATTATACGTTGTACGTTATACGTTATATGTTTAACGTTATACGTTATACGTTGTACGTTATTCGTTATACGTTTAACGTTATACATTATACATTATACGTTATACGTTATACGTTACACGTTATACGTTATACGTTATAAGTAAATACGTTATATGTTTAACGTTATACGTTATATGTTATACGTTATACGTTAAAAGTTATACGTTATACGTTATACGTTATACGTTATACGTTGTACGTTGTACGTTATACGTTGTACGTTGTACGTTATACGTTATACGTTATACGTTATACGTTATACGTTATACGTTACACGATGTACGTTATACGTTATACGTTATACGTTATACGTTATACGTTAAACGTTATACGTTATACGTTATACGTTATACGTTATACGTTATACGTTATACGTTATACGTTATACGTTATACGTTATACGTTATACGTTATACGTTACACGTTATACGTTATACGTTATAAGTAAATACGTTATATGTTTAACGTTATACGTTATATGTTATACGTTATACGTTAAAAGTTATACGTTATACGTTATACGTTATACGTTATACGTTGTACGTTGTACGTTATACGTTGTACGTTGTACGTTGTACGTTATACGTTATACGTTATACGTTATACGTTATACGTTACACGATGTACGTTATACGTTATACGTTATACGTTATACGTTATACGTTAAACGTTATACGTTATACGTTATACGTTATACGTTATACGTTATACGTTATACGTTATACGTTATACGTTATACGTTATACGTTATACGTTATACGTTATACGTTATACGTTATACGTTATACGTTATACGTTATACGTTTAACAGTATACGTTATACGTTATAAGTAAATACGTTATATGTTTAACGTTATACGTTATACGTTATACGTTAAAAGTTATACGTTATACGTTATACGTTATACGTTATACGTTATACGTTATACGTTATACGTTTAACAGTATACGTTATACGTTATAAGTAAATACGTTATATGTTTAACGTTATACGTTATACGTTATACGTTATACGTTATACGTTATACGTTTAACAGTATACGTTATACGTTATAAGTAAATACGTTATATGTTTAACGTTATACGTTATACGTTATACGTTAAAAGTTATACGTTATACGTTATACGTTATACGTTATACGTTATACGTTATACGTTATACGTTATACGTTTAACAGTATACGTTATAAGTAAATACGTTATATGTTTAACGTTATACGTTATACGTTATACGTTATACGTTATACGTAATACGTTATACGTTATACGTTATACGTTATACGTTATACGTTTAACATTATACGTTATACGTTATACGTTATGCGTTATACGTTGTACGTTGTACGTTATACGTTATACGTTATACGTTATACGTTATACGTTATACGTTATACGTTATACGTTATACGTTATACGTTATACGTTATACGTTATACGTTATACGTTATACGTTATACGTTATACGTTATACGTTATACGTTATACGTTATACGTTATACGTTATACGTTATACGTTGTACGTTATACGTTGTACGTTGTACGTTATACGTTATATGTTTAACGTTATACGTTATACGTTGTACGTTATACGTTATACGTTAAACGTTATACGTTATACGTTATACGTTATACGTTATACGTTATACGTTATACGTTATACGTTATACGTTATACGTTATACGTTATACGTTATACGTTATACGTTATACGTTATACGTTATACGTTATACGTTATACGTTATACGTTATACGTTATACGTTATACGTTATACGTTATACGTTATACGTTATACGTTATACGTTATACGTTATACGTTATACGTTATACGTTATACGTTATACGTTATACGTTATACGTTATACGTTATACGTTATACGTTATACGTTATACGTTATACGTTATACGTTATACGTTATACGTTATACGTTATACGTTATACGTTATACGTTATACGTTATACGTTATACGTTATACGTTATACGTTATACGTTATACGTTATACGTTATACGTTATACGTTATACGTTATACGTTATACGTTATACGTTATACGTTATACGTTATACGTTATACGTTATACGTTATACGTTATACGTTATACGTTATACGTTATACGTTATACGTTATACGTTATACGTTATACGTTATACGTTATACGTTATACGTTATACGTTATACGTTATACGTTATACGTTATACGTTATACGTTATACGTTATACGTTATACGTTATACGTTATACGTTATACGTTATACGTTATACGTTATACGTTATACGTTATACGTTATACGTTATACGTTATACGTTATACGTTATACGTTATACGTTATACGTTATACGTTATACGTTATACGTTATACGTTATACGTTATACGTTATACGTTATACGTTATACGTTATACGTTATACGTTATACGTTATACGTTATACGTTATACGTTATACGTTATACGTTATACGTTATACGTTATACGTTATACGTTATACGTTATACGTTATACGTTATACGTTATACGTTATACGTTATACGTTATACGTTATACGTTATACGTTATACGTTATACGTTATACGTTATACGTTATACGTTATACGTTATACGTTATACGTTATACGTTATACGTTATACGTTATACGTTATACGTTATACGTTATACGTTATACGTTATACGTTATACGTTATACGTTATACGTTATACGTTATACGTTATACGTTATACGTTATACGTTATACGTTATACGTTATACGTTATACGTTATACGTTATACGTTATACGTTATACGTTATACGTTATACGTTATACGTTATACGTTATACGTTATACGTTATACGTTATACGTTATACGTTATACGTTATACGTTATACGTTATACGTTATACGTTATACGTTATACGTTATACGTTATACGTTATACGTTATACGTTATACGTTATACGTTATACGTTATACGTTATACGTTATACGTTATACGTTATACGTTATACGTTATACGTTATACGTTATACGTTATACGTTATACGTTATACGTTATACGTTATACGTTATACGTTATACGTTATACGTTATACGTTATACGTTATACGTTATACGTTATACGTTATACGTTATACGTTATACGTTATACGTTATACGTTATACGTTATACGTTATACGTTATACGTTATACGTTATACGTTATACGTTATACGTTATACGTTATACGTTATACGTTATACGTTATACGTTATACGTTATACGTTGTACGTTGTACGTTGTACGTTATACGTTGTACGTTATACGTTATACGTTGTACGTTGTACGTTGTACGTTGTACGTTGTACGTTATACGTTATACGTTATACGTTATACGTTATACGTTATACGTTATACGTTATACGTTATACGTTATACGTTATACGTTATACGTTATACGTTATACGTTGTACGTTATACGTTGTACGTTGTACGTTATACGTTATATGTTTAACGTTATACGTTATACGTTATACGTTATATGTTTAACGTTATACGTTATACGTTGTACGTTATACGTTATACGTTATACGTTATACGTTATACGTTATACGTTATACGTTATACGTTATACGTTATACGTTATACGTTATACGTTATACGTTATACGTTATACGTTATACGTTATACGTTATACGTTATACGTTATACGTTATACGTTATACGTTATACGTTATACGTTATACGTTATACGTTATACGTTATACGTTATACGTTATACGTTATACGTTATACGTTATACGTTATACGTTATACGTTATACGTTATACGTTATACGTTATACGTTATACATTATACGTTATACGTTATACGTTATACGTTATACGTTATACGTTATACGTTATACGTTATACGTTATACGTTATACGTTATACGTTATACGTTATACGTTATACGTTATACGTTATACGTTATACGTTATACGTTATACGTTATACGTTATACGTTATACGTTATACGTTATACGTTATACGTTGTACGTTATACGTTATACGTTATACGTTGTACGTTGTACGTTGTACGTTGTACGTTATACGTTATACGTTATACGTTATACGTTATACGTTATACGTTATACGTTATACGTTATACGTTATACGTTATACGTTATACGTTATACGTTATACGTTATACGTTATACGTTATACGTTATACGTTATACGTTATACGTTATACGTTATGCGTTATACGTTTAACGTTATACGTTATACATTATACGTTACACGTTATACATTATACGTTATACGTTTAAACGTTATACGTTGTACGTTATAGGTTATACGTTTAACATTATACGTTATACGTTATACGTTATGCGTTATACGTTATACGTTATACATTATACGTTGTACGTTATACGTTATATGTTTAACGTTATACGTTATACGTTGTACGTTATTCGTTATACGTTTAACGTTATACATTATACATTATACGTTATACGTTATACGTTACACGTTATACGTTATACGTTATAAGTAAATACGTTATACGTTATACGTTATACGTTATACGTTATACGTTATACGTTATACGTTATACGTTATACGTTATACGTTATACGTTATACGTTATACGTTATACGTTGTACGTTATACGTTGTACGTTGTACGTTATACGTTATATGTTTAACGTTATACGTTATACGTTGTACGTTATACGTTATACGTTAAACGTTATACGTTATACGTTATACGTTATACGTTATACGTTGTACGTTATACGTTGTACGTTGTACGTTATACGTTATATGTTTAACGTTATACGTTATACGTTGTACGTTATACGTTATACGTTAAACGTTATACGTTATACGTTATACGTTATACGTTATACGTTATACGTTATACGTTATACGTTATACGTTATACGTTATACGTTATACGTTATACGTTATACGTTATACGTTATACGTTATACGTTATACGTTATACGTTATACGTTATACGTTATACGTTATACGTTATACGTTATACGTTATACGTTATACGTTATACGTTATACGTTATACGTTATACGTTATACGTTATACGTTATACGTTATACGTTATACGTTATACGTTATACGTTATACGTTATACGTTATACGTTATACGTTATACGTTATACGTTATACGTTATACGTTATACGTTATACGTTATACGTTATACGTTATACGTTATACGTTATACGTTATACGTTATACGTTATACGTTATACGTTATACGTTATACGTTATACGTTATACGTTATACGTTATACGTTATACGTTATACGTTATACGTTATACGTTATACGTTATACGTTATACGTTATACGTTATACGTTATACGTTATACGTTATACGTTATACGTTATACGTTATACGTTATACGTTATACGTTATACGTTATACGTTATACGTTATACGTTATACGTTATACGTTATACGTTATACGTTATACGTTATACGTTATACGTTATACGTTATACGTTATACGTTATACGTTATACGTTATACGTTATACGTTATACGTTATACGTTATACGTTATACGTTATACGTTATACGTTATACGTTATACGTTATACGTTATACGTTATACGTTATACGTTATACGTTATACGTTATACGTTATACGTTATACGTTATACGTTATACGTTATACGTTATACGTTATACGTTATACGTTATACGTTATACGTTATACGTTATACGTTATACGTTATACGTTATACGTTATACGTTATACGTTATACGTTATACGTTATACGTTATACGTTATACGTTATACGTTATACGTTATACGTTATACGTTATACGTTATACGTTATACGTTATACGTTATACGTTATACGTTATACGTTATACGTTATACGTTATACGTTATACGTTATACGTTATACGTTATACGTTATACGTTATACGTTATACGTTATACGTTATACGTTATACGTTATACGTTATACGTTATACGTTATACGTTATACGTTATACGTTATACGTTATACGTTATACGTTATACGTTATACGTTATACGTTATACGTTATACGTTATACGTTATACGTTAAACGTTTTACGTTATACGTTATACGTTATACGTTATACGTTATACGTTATACGTTATACGTTATACGTTATACGTTATACGTTATACGTTATACGTTATACGTTATACGTTATACGTTATACGTTATACGTTATACGTTCTACGTTGTACGTTATACGTTATACGTTGTACGTTGGACGTTGTACGTTGTACGTTATACGTTATACGTTATACGTTATACGTTATACGTTATACGTTATACGTTATACGTTATACGTTATACGTTATACGTTATACGTTATACGTTATACGTTATGCGTTATACGTTTAACGTTATACGTTATACATTATACGTTACACGTTATACATTATACGTTATACGTTTAAACGTTATACGTTGTACGTTATAGGTTATACGTTTAACATTATACGTTATACGTTATACGTTATGCGTTATACGTTATACGTTATACATTATACGTTGTACGTTATACGTTATATGTTATACGTTATACGTTATACGTTATACGTTATACGTTATACGTTATACGTTATACGTTATACGTTATACGTTATGCGTTATACGTTTAACGTTATACGTTATACATTATACGTTACACGTTATACATTATACGTTATACGTTTAAACGTTATACGTTGTACGTTATAGGTTATACGTTTAACATTATACGTTATACGTTATACGTTATGCGTTATACGTTATACGTTATACATTATACGTTGTACGTTATACGTTATATGTTTAACGTTATACGTTATACGTTGTACGTTATTCGTTACACGTTTAACGTTATACATTATACATTATACGTTATACGTTATACGTTACACGTTATACGTTATACGTTATAAGTAAATACGTTATATGTTTAACGTTATACGTTATATGTTATACGTTATACGTTAAAAGTTATACGTTATACGTTATACGTTATACGTTATACGTTGTACGTTGTACGTTATACGTTGTACGTTGTACGTTATACGTTATACGTTATACGTTATACGTTATACGTTATACGTTATACGTTATACGTTATACGTTATACGTTATACGTTATACGTTATACGTTATACGTTATACGTTATACGTTATACGTTATACGTTATACGTTATATGTTTAACGGTATACGTTATACGTTGTACGTTATACGTTATACGTTATACGTTATACGTTATACGTTACACGATGTACGTTATACGTTATACGTTATACGTTATACGTTATACGTTAAACGTTATACGTTATACGTTATACGTTATACGTTATACGTTATACGTTATACGTTATACGTTATACGTTATACGTTATACGTTATACGTTATACGTTATACGTTATACGTTATACGTTATACGTTATACGTTATACGTTATACGTTATACGTTATACGTTATACGTTATACGTTATACGTTATACATTATACGTTATACGTTATACGTTATACGTTATACGTTATACGTTATACGTTATACGTTATACGTTATACGTTATACGTT
>CAKAJA020000086.1:0-69140 GCA_916610235.2 Lasioglossum morio | reverse complement strand
AACGTATAACGTATAACGTATAACCGTATAACGTATAACGTAAAACGTTTACGTATAACGTATAATGTATAACGTATAACGTATAACGTATAACGTATAACGTATAACGTATAACGTATAACGTATAACGTATAACGTATAATGTATAACGTATAACGTACATCGTGTAACGTATAACGTATAACGTATAACGTATAACGTATAACGTATAACGTATAACGTACAACGTATAACGTATAACGTATAACGTATAACGTATAACGTATAACGTATAACGTATAATGTATAACGTATAACGTACATCGTGTAACGTATAACGTATAACGTATAACGTATAACGTATAACGTATAACGTATAACGTATAACGTATAACGTATAACGATAAACATATATCGTATAACGTATAACGTATAATGTATAACTTATAACGTACACGTACAACGTACAACGGTATAACGTATAACGTATAACGTATAACGTATAACGTATAACGTATAACGTATAACGTATAATGTATAACGTATAACGTATAACGTATAACGTATAACGTATAACGTATAACGTATAACGTATAACGTATAACGTATAACGTATAATGTATAACGTATAACGTATAACGTATAACGTATAACGTATAACGTATAACGTATAAACGTATAACGTATAACGTATAACGTATAACGTATAACGTATAACGTATAACGTATAACGTATAACGTATAACGTATAACGTACAACGTACAACGTATAACGTACAACGTACAACGTATAACGTATAACGTATAACGTATAACTTTTTAACGTATAACGTATAACGTATAACGTATAACGTATAACGTATAACGTATAACGTATAACGTACATCGTGTAACGTATAACGTATAACGTATAACGTATAACGTATAACGTTATACGTATAACGTATAACGTATAACGTATAACGTATATCGTATAACGTATACCGTATAATGTATAACGTATAACGTACAACGTACAACGTATAACGTATAACGTATAACGTATAACGTATAACGTATAACGTATAACGTATAACGTCTAACGTATAACGTATAACGTACAACGTATAACGTATAACGTATAACGTATAACGTATAAACGTATAACGTATAACGTATAAACGTATAACGTATAACGTATAACGTATTAACGTATAACGTATAACGTATAACGTATAACGTATAACGTATAACGTATAACGTATAAAGTATAACGTATAACGTATAACGTATAACGTATAACGTATAACGTATAACGTATAACGTATAACGTATAACGTATAACGTATAACGTATAACGTATAACGTATAACGTATAACGTATAACGTATAACGTATAACGTATAACGTAACGTATAACGTATAACGTATAACGTATAACGTATAACGTATAACGTATAACGTATAACGTATAACGTATACGTACATCGTGTAACGTATAACGTATAACGTATAACGTATAACGTATAACGTACAACGTATAACGTATAACGTTAAACATATAACGTATAAACGTATAACGTATAACGTATAACGTACATCGTGTAACGTACATGTGTAACGTATAACGTATAACGTTATAACGTATAACGTATAAACTTTTAACGTATAACGTATAACGTATAACGTATAACGTATAACGTATAACGTACAACGTACAAACGTACAACGTACAACGTATAACGTATAACGTATACGTATAACGTATAACGTATAACGTATAACGTATAACGTATAATGTAGAACGTATAACGTATAACGTACAACGTATAAACGTATAACGTATAACGTATAACTTTTAACGTATAACGTATAACGTATAACGTATAACGTATAACGTATAACGTATAACGTATAACGTATAACGTATAACGTATAACGTATAACGTATAACGTATAACGATAAACATATATCGTATAACGTATAACGTATAATGTATAACGTATAATCGTACAACGTACAACGTATAACGTATAACGTATAACGTATAACGTATAACGTATAACGTATAACGTATAACGTATAATGTATAACGTATAACGTATAACGTATAACGTATAACGTATAACGTATAACGTATAACGTATAACGTATAACGTATAACGTATAACGTATAACGTATAATGTATACACGTATAACGTATAACGTATAACGTATAACGTATAACGTATAACGTATAACGTATAACGTATAACGTAATAACGTATAACGTATAACGTATAACGTATAACGTATAACGTATAACGTATAACGTATAACGTACATCGTGTAACGTATAACGTATAAACGTATAACGTATAACGTGTAACGTACAACGTATAACGTATAACGTTTAAACATATAACGTATAACGTACAACGTATAACGTATAACGTATAACGTATAACGTATAACGTAAAACGTTTAACGTATAACGTATAACGTATAACGTATAATGTATAATGTATAACGTTAAACGTATAACGAATAACGTACAACGTATAACGTATAACGTTAAACATATAACGTATAACGTACAAACGTATAATGTTAACGTATAACATATAACGCATAACGTATAACGTATAACGTATAATGTTCAACGTATAACCTATATCGTACAACGTATAACGTTTAAAACGTATAACGTATAATATATAACGTGTAACGTATAATGTATAACGTATAACGTTAAACGTATAACGCATAACGTATAACGTATAACGTATAACGTATAACGTATAACGTATAACGTATAACGTATAACGTATAACGTATAACGTACAACGTACAACGTACAACGTACAACGTATAACGTATAACGTACAACGTTATAACGTATAACGTATAACGTATAACGTATAACGTATAACGTATAACGTATAACGTATAACGTATAACGTATAACGTATACCGTACAACGTACAACGTACAACGTACAACGTATAACGTATAACGTACAACGTATAACGTATAACGTATAACGTATAACGTATAACGTATAACGTATAACGAATAACGTATAACATATAACGTATAACGTACATCGTATAATGTATAACGTATAAACGTATAACGCATAACGTATAACGTATAACCGTATAATGTTAAACCGTATAACCTATAACGTACAACGTATAACGTTTAAACGTATAACGTATAATATAATAACGTGTAACGTATAATGTATAAACGTATAACGTTAAACGTATAACGCATAAACGTATAACGTATAACGTACATCGTGTACGTATAACGTATAACGTATAACGTATAACGTATAACGTATAACGTATAACGTATAACGTATAACGTATAACGTATAACGTATAACGTATAACGTATAACGTATAACGTATAACGTATAACGTATAACGTATAACGTATAAACGTATAACGTTACTAAACTAACGTATAACGTATAACGTATAACGTATAACGTATAACGTATAACGTATAACGTATAACGTATACGTATAACGTATAACGTATAACGTATAACGTATAACGTATAACGTATAACGTATAACGTATAACGTATAACGTATAACGTATAACGTATAAAGTATAACGTATAAAGTATAACGTATAACGTATAACGTATAAAGTTATAACGTATAACGTATAACGTATAACGTACTAACGTATAACGTATAACGTATAACGTATAACGTATAACGTATAACGTATAACGTATAACGTATAACGTATAACGTATAACGTATAACGTATAACGTATAACGTATAACGTATAACGTATAACGTATAACGTAAAACGTAGTAACGTAAAACGTATAACGTATAACGTATAACGTAATAACGTATAACGTATACGTATAACGTATAACGTATAACGTACAACGTACAACGTACAACGTACAACGTATAACGTATAACGTATAACGTATAACGTATAACGTAAAACGTTTAACGTATAACGTATAATGTATAACGTATAACGTATAACGTATAACGTATAACGTATAACGTATAACGTATAACGTATAACGTATAACGTATAACGTATAATGTATAACGTATAACGTACATCGTGTAACGTATAACGTATAACGTATAACGTATAACGTATAACGTATAACGTATAACGTATAACGTACAACGTATAACGTATAACGTAATAACGTATAACGTATAACGTATCACGTATAATGTATAACGTTTAACGTATAATGTATAACGTATAACGTACATCGTGTAACGTATAACGTATAACGTATAACGTATAAACGTATAACGTATAACGTATAACGTATAACGTATAACGTATAACGATAAACATATATCGTATAACGTATAACGTATAATGTATAACGTATAACGTACAACGTACAACGTATAACGTATAACGTATAACGTACAACGTATAACGTATAACGTATAACGTATAACGTATAATGTATAACGTATAACGTATAACGTATAACGTATAACGTATAACGTATAACGTATAACGTATAACGTATAACGTATAACGTATAACGTATAACGTATAATGTATAACGTATAACGTATAACGTATAAACGTATAACGTAATAACGTATAACGTATAACGTATAACGTCATAACGTATAACGTATAACGTATACACGTATAACGTATAACGTATAACGTATAACGTATAACGTATAACGTACAACGTACAACGTATAACGTACAACGTACAACGTATAACGTATAACGTATAACGTATAACTTTTAACGTATAACGTATAACGTATAACGTATAACGTATAACGTATAACGTATAACGTATAACGTACATCGTGTAACGTATAACGTATAACGTATAACGTATAACGTATAACGTATAACGTATAACGTATAACGTATAACGTATAACGAAAAACATATATCGTATAACGTATAACGTATAATGTATAACGTATAACGTACAACGTACAACGTATAACGTATAACGTAATAACGTATAACGTATAACGTATAACGTATAACGTATAACGTATAACGTATAACGTATAACGTATAACGTATAACGTATAACGTATAACGTATAACGTATAACGTACAACGTAGAACGTATAACGTATAACGTATAACGTATAACGTATAACGTATAACGTATAACGTATAACGTATAACGTATAACGTATAACGTATAACGTATAACGTATAACGTATAACGTATAACGTATAACGTATAACGTATAACGTATAAAACGTATAACGTATAACGTATAACGTATAACGTATAACGTATAACGTATAACGTATAACGTATAACGTATAAACGTATAACGTATAACGTATAACGTATAACGTATAACGTATAACGTATAACGTATTAACGTATAACGTTATAACGTATAACGTATAACGTATAACGTATAACGTATAACGTATAACGTATAACGTATAACGTACATCGTGTAACGTATAACGTATAACGTATAACGTACAACGTATAACGTTAAAAATATAACGTATAACGTATAACGTATAACGTATAACGTATAACGTATAAACGTATAACGTATAACGTATAACGTATAACGTATAACGTATAACGTATAACGTATAACGTATAACGTATAACGTATAACGTATAACGTATAACGTATAACGTATAACGTATAACCTATAACGTATAACGTATAACGTATAACGTATAAACGTATAACGTATAACGTACAACGTACAACGTATAACGTACAACGTACAAAGTATAACGTATAACGTATAACGTATAACGTATAACTTTTAACGTATAACGTATAACGTATAACGTATAACGTATAACGTATAACGTCTAAACATATAAACGTATTGACTTATAACGTATAACGTATAACGTGTACGTATAACGTATAACGTATAACGTATAACGTATAACGTATAACGTATAACGTATACGTATAAACGTATAACGTATAACGTATAACGTATAACGTACAACGTATAACGTATAACGTATAACGTATAACGTATAACGTACAACGTACACGTACAACGTACAACGTACAACGTACAACGTACAACGTACAACGTACAACGTACAACGTACAACGTACAACGTATAACGTATAACGTATAACGTATAACGTATAACGTATAACGTATAACGTATAACGTATAACGTATAACGTACATCGTGTAACGTATAACGTATAACGTATAACGTATAACGTATAACGTACAACGTATAACGTATAACGTTAAACATATAACGTATAACGTATAACGTATAACGTATAACGTACATCGTGTAACGTACATCGTGTAACGTATAACGTATAACGTATAACGTATAACGTATAACGTATAACTTTTAACGTATAAACGTATAACGTATAACGTATAACGTATAACGTACAACGTACAACGTACAACGTACAACGTTATAACGTATAACGTATAACGTATAACGTAAAAACGTTTAACGTATAACGTATAATGTATAACGTATAACGTATAACGTATAACGTATAACGTATAACGTATAACGTATAACGTATAACGTATAACGTATAATGTATAACGTATAACGTACATCGTGTAACGTATAACGTATAACGTATAACGTATAACGTATAACGTATAACGTATAACGTATAACGTACAACGTATAACGTATAACGTATAACGTATAACGTATAACGTATAACGTATAACGTATAATGTATAACGTATAACGTACATCGTGTAACGTATAACGTATAACGTATACGTATAACGTATAACGTATAACGATAAACATATATCGTATAACGTATAACGTATAATGTATAACGTATAACGTACAACGTACAACGTATAACGTATAACGTATAACGTATAACGTATAACGTATAACGTATAACGTATAACGTATAACGTATAACGTATAACGTACAACGTATAACGTATAACGTATAACGTATAACGTATAACGTATAACGTATAACGTATAACGTATAACGTATAACGTATAACGTATAACGTATAACGTATAACGTATAACGTATAACGTATAACGTATAACGTATAACGTATAACGTATAACGTATAACGTATAACGTATAACGTATAACGTATAACGTATAACGTATAACGTATAACGTATAACGTATAACGTATAACGTATAACGTATAACGTATAACGTATAACGTATAACGTATAACGTATAACGTATAACGTATAACGTATAACGTATAACGTATAACGTATAACGTATAACGTATAACGTATAACGTATAACGTATAACGTATAACGTACATCGTGTAACGTATAACGTATAACGTATAACGTATAACGTATAACGTACAACGTATAACGTATAACGTTAAACATATAACGTATAACGTATAACGTATAACGTATAACGTACATCGTGTAACGTACATCGTGTAACGTATAACGTATAACGTATAACGTATAACGTATAACTTTTAACGTATAACGTATAACGTATAACGTATAACGTATAACGTACAACGTACAACGTACAACGTACAACGTATAACGTATAACGTATAACGTATAACGTATAACGTATAACGTATAACGTATAACGTATAATGTATAACGTATAACGTATAACGTATAACGTATAACGTATAACGTATAACGTATAACGTATAACGTATAATGTATAACGTATAACGTATAACGTATAACGTATAACGTATAACGTATAACGTATAACGTATAACGTATAACGTATAACGTATAACGTATAACGTATAACGTATAACGTATAACGTATAACGTACAACGTACAACGTATAACGTACAACGTACAACGTATAACGTATAACGTATAACGTATAACTTTTAACGTATAACGTATAACGTATAACGTATAACGTATAACGTATAACGTATAACGTATAACGTATAACGTATAACGTATAACGTATAACGTATAACGTATAACGATAAACATATATCGTATAACGTATAACGTATAACGTATAACGTATAACGTATAACGTATAACGTATAACGTATAACGTATAACGTATAACGTATAACGTACAACGTACAACGTACAACGTACAACGTATAACGTATAACGTACAACGTATAACGTATAACGTATAACGTATAACGTATAACGTATAACGTATAACGTATAACGTATAACGTATAACGTATAACGTATACCGTACAACGTACAACGTACAACGTACAACGTATAACGTATAACGTACAACGTATAACGTATAACGTATAACGTATAACGTATAACGTATAACGTATAACGTATAACGTATAACATATAACGTATAACGAACATCGTATAATGTATAACGTATAACGTATAACGCATAACGTATAACGTATAACGTATAATGTTAAACGTATAACCTATAACGTACAACGTATAACGTTTAAACGTATAACGTATAATATATAACGTGTAACGTATAATGTATAACGTATAACGTTAAACGTATAACGCATAACGTATAACGTATAACGTACATCGTGTAACGTATAACGTATAACGTATAACGTATAACGTATAACGTATAACGTATAACGTATAACGTATAACGTATAACGTATAACGTATAACGTATAACGTATAACGTATAACGTATAACGTATAACGTATAACGTATAACGTATAACGTATAACGTATAACGTATAACGTATAACGTATAACGTATAACGTATAACGTATAACGTATAACGTATAACGTATAACGTATAACGTATAACGTATAACGTATAACGTATAACGTATAACGTATAACGTATAACGTATAACGTATAACGTATAACGTATAACGTATAACGTATAACGTATAACGTATAACGTATAACGTATAACGTATAACGTATAACGTATAACGTATAACGTATAACGTATAACGTATAACGTATAACGTATAACGTATAACGTATAACGTATAACGTATAACGTATAACGTATAACGTATAACGTATAACGTATAACGTATAACGTATAACGTATAACGTATAACGTATAACGTATAACGTATAACGTATAACGTATAACGTATAACGTATAACGTATAACGTAAAACTTATAACGTATAACGTATAACGTATAACGTATAACGTATAACGTACAACGTACAACGTACAACGTACAACGTATAACGTATAACGTATAACGTATAACGTATAACGTAAAACGTTTAACGTATAACGTATAATGTATAACGTATAACGTATAACGTATAACGTATAACGTATAACGTATAACGTATAACGTATAACGTATAACGTATAACGTATAATGTATAACGTATAACGTACATCGTGTAACGTATAACGTATAACGTATAACGTATAACGTATAACGTATAACGTATAACGTATAACGTATAACGTATAACGTATAACGTATAACGTATAACGTATAACGTATAACGTATAACGTATAACGTATAACGTATAATGTATAACGTATAACGTACATCGTGTAACGTATAACGTATAACGTATAACGTATAACGTATAACGTATAACGTATAACGTATAACGTATAACGTATAACGATAAACATATATCGTATAACGTATAACGTATAATGTATAACGTATAACGTACAACGTACAACGTATAACGTATAACGTATAACGTATAACGTATAACGTATAACGTATAACGTATAACGTATAACGTATAACGTATAACGTATAACGTATAACGTATAACGTATAACGTATAACGTATAACGTATAACGTATAACGTATAACGTATAACGTATAACGTATAATGTATAACGTATAACGTATAACGTATAACGTATAACGTATAACGTATAACGTATAACGTATAACGTATAACGTATAACGTATAACGTATAACGTATAACGTATAACGTATAACGTATAACGTATAACGTATAACGTACAACGTACAACGTATAACGTACAACGTACAACGTATAACGTATAACGTATAACGTATAACTTTTAACGTATAACGTATAACGTATAACGTATAACGTATAACGTATAACGTATAACGTATAACGTACATCGTGTAACGTATAACGTATAACGTATAACGTATAACGTATAACGTATAACGTATAACGTATAACGTACAACGTACAACGTATAACGTACAACGTACAACGTATAACGTATAACGTATAACGTATAACTTTTAACGTATAACGTATAACGTATAACGTATAACGTATAACGTATAACGTATAACGTATAACGTATAACGTATAACGTATAACGTATAACGTATAACGTATAACGTATAACGTATAACGTATAACGTATAACGTACAACGTAGAACGTATAACGTATAACGTATAACGTATAACGTATAACGTATAACGTATAACGTATAACGTATAACGTATAACGTATAACGTATAACGTATAACGTATAACGTATAACGTATAACGTATAACGTATAACGTATAACGTATAACGTATAACGTATAACGTATAACGTATAACGTATAACGTATAACGTATAACGTATAACGTATAACGTATAACGTATAACGTATAACGTATAACGTATAACGTATAACGTATAACGTATAACGTATAACGTATAACGTATAACGTATAACGTATAACGTATAACGTATAACGTATAACGTATAACGTATAACGTATAACGTACATCGTGTAACGTATAACGTATAACGTATAACGTACAACGTATAACGTTAAAAATATAACGTATAACGTATAACGTATAACGTATAACGTATAACGTATAACGTATAACGTATAACGTATAACGTATAACGTATAACGTATAACGTATAACGTATAACGTATAACGTATAACGTATAACGTATAACGTATAACGTATAACGTATAACCTATAACGTATAACGTATAACGTATAACGTATAACGTATAACGTATAACGTACAACGTACAACGTATAACGTACAACGTACAAAGTATAACGTATAACGTATAACGTATAACGTATAACTTTTAACGTATAACGTATAACGTATAACGTATAACGTATAACGTATAACGTTAAACATATAACGTATTGACTTATAACGTATAACGTATAACGTGTAACGTATAACGTATAACGTATAACGTATAACGTATAACGTATAACGTATAACGTATAACGTATAACGTATAACGTATAACGTATAACGTATAACGTATAACGTATAACGTATAACGTATAACGTATAACGTATAACGTATAACGTATAACGTATAACGTACAACGTACAACGTACAACGTACAACGTACAACGTACAACGTACAACGTACAACGTACAACGTACAACGTACAACGTACAACGTATAACGTATAACGTATAACGTATAACGTATAACGTATAACGTATAACGTATAACGTATAACGTATAACGTACATCGTGTAACGTATAACGTATAACGTATAACGTATAACGTATAACGTACAACGTATAACGTATAACGTTAAACATATAACGTATAACGTATAACGTATAACGTATAACGTACATCGTGTAACGTACATCGTGTAACGTATAACGTATAACGTATAACGTATAACGTATAACTTTTAACGTATAACGTATAACGTATAACGTATAACGTATAACGTACAACGTACAACGTACAACGTACAACGTATAACGTATAACGTATAACGTATAACGTATAACGTAAAACGTTTACGTATAACGTATAATGTATAACGTATAACGTATAACGTATAACGTATAACGTATAACGTATAACGTATAACGTATAACGTATAACGTATAATGTATAACGTATAACGTACATCGTGTAACGTATAACGTATAACGTATAACGTATAACGTATAACGTATAACGTATAACGTATAACGTACAACGTATAACGTATAACGTATAACGTATAACGTATAACGTATAACGTATAACGTATAATGTATAACGTATAACGTACATCGTGTAACGTATAACGTATAACGTATAACGTATAACGTATAACGTATAACGTATAACGTATAACGTATAACGTATAACGATAAACATATATCGTATAACGTATAACGTATAATGTATAACGTATAACGTACAACGTACAACGTATAACGTATAACGTATAACGTATAACGTATAACGTATAACGTATAACGTATAACGTATAACGTATAACGTATAACGTATAACGTATAACGTATAACGTATAACGTATAACGTATAACGTATAACGTATAACGTATAACGTATAACGTATAATGTATAACGTATAACGTATAACGTATAACGTATAACGTATAACGTATAACGTATAACGTATAACGTATAACGTATAACGTATAACGTATAACGTATAACGTATAACGTATAACGTATAACGTATAACGTATAACGTACAACGTACAACGTATAACGTACAACGTACAACGTATAACGTATAACGTATAACGTATAACTTTTAACGTATAACGTATAACGTATAACGTATAACGTATAACGTATAACGTATAACGTATAACGTACATCGTGTAACGTATAACGTATAACGTATAACGTATAACGTATAACGTATAACGTATAACGTATAACGTATAACGTATAACGATAAACATATATCGTATAACGTATAACGTATAATGTATAACGTATAACGTACAACGTACAACGTATAACGTATAACGTATAACGTATAACGTATAACGTATAACGTATAACGTATAACGTATAACGTATAACGTATAACGTACAACGTATAACGTATAACGTATAACGTATAACGTATAACGTATAACGTATAACGTATAACGTATAACGTATAACGTATAACGTATAACGTATAACGTATAACGTATAACGTATAACGTATAACGTATAACGTATAACGTATAACGTATAACGTATAACGTATAACGTATAACGTATAACGTATAACGTATAACGTATAACGTATAACGTATAACGTATAACGTATAACGTATAACGTATAACGTATAACGTATAACGTATAACGTATAACGTATAACGTATAACGTATAACGTATAACGTATAACGTATAACGTATAACGTATAACGTATAACGTATAACGTATAACGTATAACGTATAACGTATAACGTACATCGTGTAACGTATAACGTATAACGTAAAACGCAGAACGTATAACGTATAACGTATAACGTATAACGTTAAACATATAACGTATAACGTATAACGTATAACGTATAACGTACATCGTGTAACGTACATCGTGTAACGTATAACGTATAACGTATAACGTATAACGTATAACTTTTAACGTATAACGTATAACGTATAACGTATAACGTATAACGTACAACGTACAACGTACAACGTACAACGTATAACGTATAACGTATAACGTATAACGTATAACGTATAACGTATAACGTATAACGTATAATGTATAACGTATAACGTATAACGTACAACGTATAACGTATAACGTATAACGTATAACTTTTAACGTATAACGTATAACGTATAACGTATAACGTATAACGTATAACGTATAACGTATAACGTATAACGTATAACGTATAACGTATAACGTATAACGTATAACGATAAACATATATCGTATAACGTATAACGTATAATGTATAACGTATAACGTACAACGTACAACGTATAACGTATAACGTATAACGTATAACGTATAACGTATAACGTATAACGTATAACGTATAATGTATAACGTATAACGTATAACGTATAACGTATAACGTATAACGTATAACGTATAACGTATAACGTATAACGTATAACGTATAACGTATAACGTATAATGTATAACGTATAACGTATAACGTATAACGTATAACGTATAACGTATAACGTATAACGTATAACGTATAACGTATAACGTATAACGTATAACGTATAACGTATAACGTATAACGTATAACGTATAACGTATAACGTACATCGTGTAACGTATAACGTATAACGTATAACGTATAACGTGTAACGTACAACGTATAACGTATAACGTTAAACATATAACGTATAACGTATAACGTATAACGTATAACGTATAACGTATAACGTATAACGTAAAACGTTTAACGTATAACGTATAACGTATAACGTATAATGTATAATGTATAACGTTAAACGTATAACGAATAACGTACAACGTATAACGTATAACGTTAAACATATAACGTATAACGTACAACGTATAATGTTAACGTATAACATATAACGCATAACGTATAACGTATAACGTATAATGTTCAACGTATAACCTATATCGTACAACGTATAACGTTTAAACGTATAACGTATAATATATAACGTGTAACGTATAATGTATAACGTATAACGTTAAACGTATAACGCATAACGTATAACGTATAACGTATAACGTATAACGTATAACGTATAACGTATAACGTATAACGTATAACGTATAACGTACAACGTACAACGTACAACGTACAACGTATAACGTATAACGTACAACGTATAACGTATAACGTATAACGTATAACGTATAACGTATAACGTATAACGTATAACGTATAACGTATAACGTATAACGTATACCGTACAACGTACAACGTACAACGTACAACGTATAACGTATAACGTACAACGTATAACGTATAACGTATAACGTATAACGTATAACGTATAACGTATAACGAATAACGTATAACATATAACGTATAACGAACATCGTATAATGTATAACGTATAACGTATAACGCATAACGTATAACGTATAACGTATAATGTTAAACGTATAACCTATAACGTACAACGTATAACGTTTAAACGTATAACGTATAATATATAACGTGTAACGTATAATGTATAACGTATAACGTTAAACGTATAACGCATAACGTATAACGTATAACGTACATCGTGTAACGTATAACGTATAACGTATAACGTATAACGTATAACGTATAACGTATAACGTATAACGTATAACGTATAACGTATAACGTATAACGTATAACGTATAACGTATAACGTATAACGTATAACGTATAACGTATAACGTATAACGTATAACGTATAACGTATAACGTATAACGTATAACGTATAACGTATAACGTATAACGTATAACGTATAACGTATAACGTATAACGTATAACGTATAACGTATAACGTATAACGTATAACGTATAACGTATAACGTATAACGTATAACGTATAACGTATAACGTATAACGTATAACGTATAACGTATAACGTATAACGTATAACGTATAACGTATAACGTATAACGTATAACGTATAACGTATAACGTATAACGTATAACGTATAACGTATAACGTATAACGTATAACGTATAACGTATAACGTATAACGTATAACGTATAACGTATAACGTATAACGTATAACGTATAACGTATAACGTATAACGTATAACGTATAACGTATAACGTATAACGTATAACGTATAACGTATAACGTATAACGTAAAACTTATAACGTATAACGTATAACGTATAACGTATAACGTATAACGTACAACGTACAACGTACAACGTACAACGTATAACGTATAACGTATAACGTATAACGTATAACGTAAAAAGTTTAACGTATAACGTATAATGTATAACGTATAACGTATAACGTATAACGTATAACGTATAACGTATAACGTATAACGTATAACGTATAACGTATAACGTATAATGTATAACGTATAACGTACATCGTGTAACGTATAACGTATAACGTATAACGTATAACGTATAACGTATAACGTATAACGTATAACGTACAACGTATAACGTATAACGTATAACGTATAACGTATAACGTATAACGTATAACGTATAACGTATAACGTATAATGTATAACGTATAACGTACATCGTGTAACGTATAACGTATAACGTATAACGTATAACGTATAACGTATAACGTATAACGTATAACGTATAACGTATAACGATAAACATATATCGTATAACGTATAACGTATAATGTATAACGTATAACGTACAACGTACAACGTATAACGTATAACGTATAACGTATAACGTATAACGTATAACGTATAACGTATAACGTATAATGTATAACGTATAACGTATAACGTATAACGTATAACGTATAACGTATAACGTATAACGTATAACGTATAACGTATAACGTATAACGTATAACGTATAATGTATAACGTATAACGTATAACGTATAACGTATAACGTATAACGTATAACGTATAACGTATAACGTATAACGTATAACGTATAACGTATAACGTATAACGTATAACGTATAACGTATAACGTATAACGTATAACGTACAACGTACAACGTATAACGTACAACGTACAACGTATAACGTATAACGTATAACGTATAACTTTTAACGTATAACGTATAACGTATAACGTATAACGTATAACGTATAACGTATAACGTATAACGTACATCGTGTAACGTATAACGTATAACGTATAACGTATAACGTATAACGTATAACGTATAACGTATAACGTATAACGTATAACGATAAACATATATCGTATAACGTATAACGTATAATGTATAACGTATAACGTACAACGTACAACGTATAACGTATAACGTATAACGTATAACGTATAACGTATAACGTATAACGTATAACGTATAACGTATAACGTATAACGTATAACGTATAACGTATAACGTATAACGTATAACGTATAACGTACAACGTAGAACGTATAACGTATAACGTATAACGTATAACGTATAACGTATAACGTATAACGTATAACGTATAACGTATAACGTATAACGTATAACGTATAACGTATAACGTATAACGTATAACGTATAACGTATAACGTATAACGTATAACGTATAACGTATAACGTATAACGTATAACGTATAACGTATAACGTATAACGTATAACGTATAACGTATAACGTATAACGTATAACGTATAACGTATAACGTATAACGTATAACGTATAACGTATAACGTATAACGTATAACGTATAACGTATAACGTATAACGTATAACGTATAACGTATAACGTATAACGTATAACGTATAACGTACATCGTGTAACGTATAACGTATAACGTATAACGTACAACGTATAACGTTAAAAATATAACGTATAACGTATAACGTATAACGTATAACGTATAACGTATAACGTATAACGTATAACGTATAACGTATAACGTATAACGTATAACGTATAACGTATAACGTATAACGTATAACGTATAACGTATAACGTATAACGTATAACGTATAACGTATAACCTATAACGTATAACGTATAACGTATAACGTATAACGTATAACGTATAACGTACAACGTACAACGTATAACGTACAACGTACAAAGTATAACGTATAACGTATAACGTATAACGTATAACTTTTAACGTATAACGTATAACGTATAACGTATAACGTATAACGTATAACGTTAAACATATAACGTATTGACTTATAACGTATAACGTATAACGTGTAACGTATAACGTATAACGTATAACGTATAACGTATAACGTATAACGTATAACGTATAACGTATAACGTATAACGTATAACGTATAACGTATAACGTATAACGTATAACGTATAACGTATAACGTATAACGTATAACGTATAACGTACAACGTACAACGTACAACGTACAACGTACAACGTACAACGTACAACGTACAACGTACAACGTACAACGTACAACGTACAACGTATAACGTATAACGTATAACGTATAACGTATAACGTATAACGTATAACGTATAACGTATAACGTATAACGTACATCGTGTAACGTATAACGTATAACGTATAACGTATAACGTATAACGTACAACGTATAACGTATAACGTTAAACATATAACGTATAACGTATAACGTATAACGTATAACGTACATCGTTTAACGTACATCGTGTAACGTATAACGTATAACGTATAACGTATAACGTATAACTTTTAACGTATAACGTATAACGTATAACGTATAACGTATAACGTACAACGTACAACGTACAACGTACAACGTATAACGTATAACGTATAACGTATAACGTATAACGTAAAACGTTTAACGTATAACGTATAATGTATAACGTATAACGTATAACGTATAACGTATAACGTATAACGTATAACGTATAACGTATAACGTATAACGTATAATGTATAACGTATAACGTACATCGTGTAACGTATAACGTATAACGTATAACGTATAACGTATAACGTATAACGTATAACGTACAACGTACAACGTATAACGTATAACGTATAACGTATAACGTATAACGTATAACGTATAACGTATAATGTATAACGTATAACGTACATCGTGTAACGTATAACGTATAACGTATAACGTATAACGTATAACGTATAACGTATAACGTATAACGTATAACGTATAACGATAAACATATATCGTATAACGTATAACGTATAATGTATAACGTATAACGTACAACGTACAACGTATAACGTATAACGTATAACGTATAACGTATAACGTATAACGTATAACGTATAACGTATAACGTATAATGTATAACGTATAACGTATAACGTATAACGTATAACGTATAACGTATAACGTATAACGTATAACGTATAACGTATAACGTATAATGTATAACGTATAACGTATAACGTATAACGTATAACGTATAACGTATAACGTATAACGTATAACGTATAACGTATAACGTATAACGTATAACGTATAACGTATAACGTATAACGTATAACGTATAACGTATAACGTACAACGTACAACGTATAACGTACAACGTAGAACGTATAACGTATAACGTATAACGTATAACTTTTAACGTATAACGTATAACGTATAACGTATAACGTATAACGTATAACGTATAACGTATAACGTACATCGTGTAACGTATAACGTATAACGTATAACGTATAACGTATAACGTATAACGTATAACGTATAACGTATAACGTATAACGATAAACATATATCGTATAACGTATAACGTATAATGTATAACGTATAACGTACAACGTACAACGTATAACGTATAACGTATAACGTATAACGTATAACGTATAACGTATAACGTATAACGTATAACGTATAACGTATAACGTACAACGTATAACGTATAACGTATAACGTATAACGTATAACGTATAACGTATAACGTATAACGTATAACGTATAACGTATAACGTATAACGTATAACGTATAACGTATAACGTATAACGTATAACGTATAACGTATAACGTATAACGTATAACGTATAACGTATAACGTATAACGTATAACGTATAACGTATAACGTATAACGTATAACGTATAACGTATAACGTATAACGTATAACGTATAACGTATAACGTATAACGTATAACGTATAACGTATAACGTATAACGTATAACGTATAACGTATAACGTATAACGTATAACGTATAACGTATAACGTATAACGTATAACGTATAACGTATAACGTATAACGTACATCGTGTAACGTATAACGTATAACGTATAACGTATAACGTATAACGTACAACGTATAACGTATAACGTTAAACATATAACGTATAACGTATAACGTATAACGTATAACGTACATCGTGTAACGTACATCGTGTAACGTATAACGTATAACGTATAACGTATAACGTATAACGTTTAACGTATAACGTATAACGTATAACGTATAACGTATAACGTACAACGTACAACGTACAACGTACAACGTATAACGTATAACGTATAACGTATAACGTATAACGTATAACGTATGACGTATAACGTAAAACGTATAACGTATAACGTATAACGTATAACGTATAACGTATAACGTATAACGTATAACGTATAACGTATAATGTATAACGTATAACGTATAACGTATAACGTATAACGTATAACGTATAACGTATAACGTATAACGTATAACGTATAACGTATAACGTATAACGTATAACGTATAACGTATAACGTATAACGTACAACGTACAACGTATAACGTACAACGTACAACGTATAACGTATAACGTATAACGTATAACTTTTAACGTATAACGTATAACGTATAACGTATAACGTATAACGTATAACGTATAACGTATAACGTATAACGTATAACGTATAACGTATAACGTATAACGTATAACGATAAACATATATCGTATAACGTATAACGTATAACGTATAACGTATAACGTATAACGTATAACGTATAACGTATAACGTATAACGTATAACGTATAACGTACAACGTACAACGTACAACGTACAACGTATAACGTATAACGTACAACGTATAACGTATAACGTATAACGTATAACGTATAACGTATAACGTATAACGTATAACGTATAACGTATAACGTATAACGTATACCGTACAACGTACAACGTACAACGTACAACGTATAACGTATAACGTACAACGTATAACGTATAACGTATAACGTATAACGTATAACGTATAACGTATAACGAATAACGTATAACATATAACGTATAACGTACATCGTATAATGTATAACGTATAACGTATAACGCATAACGTATAACGTATAACGTATAATGTTAAACGTATAACCTATAACGTACAACGTATAACGTTTAAACGTATAACGTATAATATATAACGTGTAACGTATAATGTATAACGTATAACGTTAAACGTATAACGCATAACGTATAACGTATAACGTACATCGTGTAACGTATAACGTATAACGTATAACGTATAACGTATAACGTATAACGTATAACGTATAACGTATAACGTATAACGTATAACGTATAACGTATAACGTATAACGTATAACGTATAACGTATAACGTATAACGTATAACGTATAACGTATAACGTATAACGTATAACGTATAACGTATAACGTATAACGTATAACGTATAACGTATAACGTATAACGTATAACGTATAACGTATAACGTATAACGTATAACGTATAACGTATAACGTATAACGTATAACGTATAACGTATAACGTATAACGTATAACGTATAACGTATAACGTATAACGTATAACGTATAACGTATAACGTATAACGTATAACGTATAACGTATAACGTATAACGTATAACGTATAACGTATAACGTATAACGTATAACGTATAACGTATAACGTATAACGTATAACGTATAACGTATAACGTATAACGTATAACGTATAACGTATAACGTATAACGTATAACGTATAACGTATAACGTATAACGTATAACGTATAACGTATAACGTATAACGTATAACGTATAACGTATAACGTAAAACTTATAACGTATAACGTATAACGTATAACGTATAACGTATAACGTACAACGTACAACGTACAACGTACAACGTATAACGTATAACGTATAACGTATAACGTATAACGTAAAACGTTTAACGTATAACGTATAATGTATAACGTATAACGTATAACGTATAACGTATAACGTATAACGTATAACGTATAACGTATAACGTATAACGTATAACGTATAATGTATAACGTATAACGTACATCGTGTAACGTATAACGTATAACGTATAACGTATAACGTATAACGTATAACGTATAACGTATAACGTATAACGTATAACGTATAACGTATAACGTATAACGTATAACGTATAACGTATAACGTATAACGTATAACGTATAATGTATAACGTATAACGTACATCGTGTAACGTATAACGTATAACGTATAACGTATAACGTATAACGTATAACGTATAACGTATAACGTATAACGTATAACGATAAACATATATCGTATAACGTATAACGTATAATGTATAACGTATAACGTACAACGTACAACGTATAACGTATAACGTATAACGTATAACGTATAACGTATAACGTATAACGTATAACGTATAATGTATAACGTATAACGTATAACGTATAACGTATAACGTATAACGTATAACGTATAACGTATAACGTATAACGTATAACGTATAACGTATAACGTATAATGTATAACGTATAACGTATAACGTATAACGTATAACGTATAACGTATAACGTATAACGTATAACGTATAACGTATAACGTATAACGTATAACGTATAACGTATAACGTATAACGTATAACGTATAACGTATAACGTACAACGTACAACGTATAACGTACAACGTACAACGTATAACGTATAACGTATAACGTATAACTTTTAACGTATAACGTATAACGTATAACGTATAACGTATAACGTATAACGTATAACGTATAACGTACATCGTGTAACGTATAACGTATAACGTATAACGTATAACGTATAACGTATAACGTATAACGTATAACGTACAACGTACAACGTATAACGTACAACGTACAACGTATAACGTATAACGTATAACGTATAACTTTTAACGTATAACGTATAACGTATAACGTATAACGTATAACGTATAACGTATAACGTATAACGTATAACGTATAACGTATAACGTATAACGTATAACGTATAACGTATAACGTATAACGTATAACGTATAACGTACAACGTAGAACGTATAACGTATAACGTATAACGTATAACGTATAACGTATAACGTATAACGTATAACGTATAACGTATAACGTATAACGTATAACGTATAACGTATAACGTATAACGTATAACGTATAACGTATAACGTATAACGTATAACGTATAACGTATAACGTATAACGTATAACGTATAACGTATAACGTATAACGTATAACGTATAACGTATAACGTATAACGTATAACGTATAACGTATAACGTATAACGTATAACGTATAACGTATAACGTATAACGTATAACGTATAACGTATAACGTATAACGTATAACGTATAACGTATAACGTATAACGTATAACGTATAACGTACATCGTGTAACGTATAACGTATAACGTATAACGTACAACGTATAACGTTAAAAATATAACGTATAACGTATAACGTATAACGTATAACGTATAACGTATAACGTATAACGTATAACGTATAACGTATAACGTATAACGTATAACGTATAACGTATAACGTATAACGTATAACGTATAACGTATAACGTATAACGTATAACGTATAACCTATAACGTATAACGTATAACGTATAACGTATAACGTATAACGTATAACGTACAACGTACAACGTATAACGTACAACGTACAAAGTATAACGTATAACGTATAACGTATAACGTATAACTTTTAACGTATAACGTATAACGTATAACGTATAACGTATAACGTATAACGTTAAACATATAACGTATTGACTTATAACGTATAACGTATAACGTGTAACGTATAACGTATAACGTATAACGTATAACGTATAACGTATAACGTATAACGTATAACGTATAACGTATAACGTATAACGTATAACGTATAACGTATAACGTATAACGTATAACGTATAACGTATAACGTATAACGTATAACGTATAACGTATAACGTACAACGTACAACGTACAACGTACAACGTACAACGTACAACGTACAACGTACAACGTACAACGTACAACGTACAACGTACAACGTATAACGTATAACGTATAACGTATAACGTATAACGTATAACGTATAACGTATAACGTATAACGTATAACGTACATCGTGTAACGTATAACGTATAACGTATAACGTATAACGTATAACGTACAACGTATAACGTATAACGTTAAACATATAACGTATAACGTATAACGTATAACGTATAACGTACATCGTGTAACGTACATCGTGTAACGTATAACGTATAACGTATAACGTATAACGTATAACTTTTAACGTATAACGTATAACGTATAACGTATAACGTATAACGTACAACGTACAACGTACAACGTACAACGTATAACGTATAACGTATAACGTATAACGTATAACGTAAAACGTTTAACGTATAACGTATAATGTATAACGTATAACGTATAACGTATAACGTATAACGTATAACGTATAACGTATAACGTATAACGTATAACGTATAATGTATAACGTATAACGTACATCGTGTAACGTATAACGTATAACGTATAACGTATAACGTATAACGTATAACGTATAACGTATAACGTACAACGTATAACGTATAACGTATAACGTATAACGTATAACGTATAACGTATAACGTATAATGTATAACGTATAACGTACATCGTGTAACGTATAACGTATAACGTATAACGTATAACGTATAACGTATAACGTATAACGTATAACGTATAACGTATAACGATAAACATATATCGTATAACGTATAACGTATAATGTATAACGTATAACGTACAACGTACAACGTATAACGTATAACGTATAACGTATAACGTATAACGTATAACGTATAACGTATAACGTATAACGTATAACGTATAACGTATAACGTATAACGTATAACGTATAACGTATAACGTATAACGTATAACGTATAACGTATAACGTATAACGTATAATGTATAACGTATAACGTATAACGTATAACGTATAACGTATAACGTATAACGTATAACGTATAACGTATAACGTATAACGTATAACGTATAACGTATAACGTATAACGTATAACGTATAACGTATAACGTATAACGTACAACGTACAACGTATAACGTACAACGTACAACGTATAACGTATAACGTATAACGTATAACTTTTAACGTATAACGTATAACGTATAACGTATAACGTATAACGTATAACGTATAACGTATAACGTACATCGTGTAACGTATAACGTATAACGTATAACGTATAACGTATAACGTATAACGTATAACGTATAACGTATAACGTATAACGATAAACATATATCGTATAACGTATAACGTATAATGTATAACGTATAACGTACAACGTACAACGTATAACGTATAACGTATAACGTATAACGTATAACGTATAACGTATAACGTATAACGTATAACGTATAACGTATAACGTACAACGTATAACGTATAACGTATAACGTATAACGTATAACGTATAACGTATAACGTATAACGTATAACGTATAACGTATAACGTATAACGTATAACGTATAACGTATAACGTATAACGTATAACGTATAACGTATAACGTATAACGTATAACGTATAACGTATAACGTATAACGTATAACGTATAACGTATAACGTATAACGTATAACGTATAACGTATAACGTATAACGTATAACGTATAACGTATAACGTATAACGTATAACGTATAACGTATAACGTATAACGTATAACGTATAACGTATAACGTATAACGTATAACGTATAACGTATAACGTATAACGTATAACGTATAACGTATAACGTATAACGTACATCGTGTAACGTATAACGTATAACGTATAACGTATAACGTATAACGTACAACGTATAACGTATAACGTTAAACATATAACGTATAACGTATAACGTATAACGTATAACGTACATCGTGTAACGTACATCGTGTAACGTATAACGTATAACGTATAACGTATAACGTATAACTTTTAACGTATAACGTATAACGTATAACGTATAACGTATAACGTACAACGTACAACGTACAACGTACAACGTATAACGTATAACGTATAACGTATAACGTATAACGTATAACGTATAACGTATAACGTATAATGTATAACGTATAACGTATAACGTACAACGTATAACGTATAACGTATAACGTATAACTTTTAACGTATAACGTATAACGTATAACGTATAACGTATAACGTATAACGTATAACGTATAACGTATAACGTATAACGTATAACGTATAACGTATAACGTATAACGATAAACATATATCGTATAACGTATAACGTATAATGTATAACGTATAACGTACAACGTACAACGTATAACGTATAACGTATAACGTATAACGTATAACGTATAACGTATAACGTATAACGTATAACGTATAACGTATAACGTATAACGTATAACGTATAACGTATAACGTATAACGTATAACGTATAACGTATAACGTATAACGTATAACGTATAACGTATAATGTATAACGTATAACGTATAACGTATAACGTATAACGTATAACGTATAACGTATAACGTATAACGTATAACGTATAACGTATAACGTATAACGTATAACGTATAACGTATAACGTATAACGTATAACGTATAACGTACAACGTACAACGTATAACGTACAACGTACAACGTATAACGTATAACGTATAACGTATAACTTTTAACGTATAACGTATAACGTATAACGTATAACGTATAACGTATAACGTATAACGTATAACGTACATCGTGTAACGTATAACGTATAACGTATAACGTATAACGTATAACGTATAACGTATAACGTATAACGTATAACGTATAACGATAAACATATATCGTATAACGTATAACGTATAATGTATAACGTATAACGTACAACGTACAACGTATAACGTATAACGTATAACGTATAACGTATAACGTATAACGTATAACGTATAACGTATAACGTATAACGTATAACGTATAACGTATAACGTATAACGTATAACGTATAACGTATAACGTACAACGTAGAACGTATAACGTATAACGTATAACGTATAACGTATAACGTATAACGTATAACGTATAACGTATAACGTATAACGTATAACGTATAACGTATAACGTATAACGTATAACGTATAACGTATAACGTATAACGTATAACGTATAACGTATAACGTATAACGTATAACGTATAACGTATAACGTATAACGTATAACGTATAACGTATAACGTATAACGTATAACGTATAACGTATAACGTATAACGTATAACGTATAACGTATAACGTATAACGTATAACGTATAACGTATAACGTATAACGTATAACGTATAACGTATAACGTATAACGTATAACGTATAACGTATAACGTACATCGCGTAACGTATAACGTATAACGTATAACGTACAACGTATAACGTTAAAAATATAACGTATAACGTATAACGTATAACGTATAACGTATAACGTATAACGTATAACGTATAACGTATAACGTATAACGTATAACGTATAACGTATAACGTATAACGTATAACGTATAACGTATAACGTATAACGTATAACGTATAACGTATAACCTATAACGTATAACGTATAACGTATAACGTATAACGTATAACGTATAACGTACAACGTACAACGTATAACGTACAACGTACAAAGTATAACGTATAACGTATAACGTATAACGTATAACTTTTAACGTATAACGTATAACGTATAACGTATAACGTATAACGTATAACGTTAAACATATAACGTATTGACTTATAACGTATAACGTATAACGTGTAACGTATAACGTATAACGTATAACGTATAACGTATAACGTATAACGTATAACGTATAACGTATAACGTATAACGTATAACGTATAACGTATAACGTATAACGTATAACGTATAACGTATAACGTATAACGTATAACGTATAACGTATAACGTACAACGTACAACGTACAACGTACAACGTACAACGTACAACGTACAACGTACAACGTACAACGTACAACGTACAACGTAAAACGTATAACGTATAACGTATAACATATAACGTATAACGTATAACGTATAACGTATAACGTATAACGTATAACGTACATCGTGTAACGTATAACGTATAACGTATAACGTATAACGTATAACGTACAACGTATAACGTATAACGTTAAACATATAACGTATAACGTATAACGTATAACGTATAACGTACATCGTGTAACGTACATCGTGTAACGTATAACGTATAACGTATAACGTATAACGTATAACTTTTAACGTATAACGTATAACGTATAACGTATAACGTATAACGTACAACGTACAACGTACAACGTACAACGTATAACGTATAACGTATAACGTATAACGTATAACGTAAAACGTTTAACGTATAACGTATAATGTATAACGTATAACGTATAACGTATAACGTATAACGTATAACGTATAACGTATAACGTATAACGTATAACGTATAATGTATAACGTATAACGTACATCGTGTAACGTATAACGTATAACGTATAACGTATAACGTATAACGTATAACGTATAACGTATAACGTACAACGTATAACGTATAACGTATAACGTATAACGTATAACGTATAACGTATAACGTATAATGTATAACGTATAACGTACATCGTGTAACGTATAACGTATAACGTATAACGTATAACGTATAACGTATAACGTATAACGTATAACGTATAACGTATAACGATAAACATATATCGTATAACGTATAACGTATAATGTATAACGTATAACGTACAACGTACAACGTATAACGTATAACGTATAACGTATAACGTATAACGTATAACGTATAACGTATAACGTATAACGTATAATGTATAACGTATAACGTATAACGTATAACGTATAACGTATAACGTATAACGTATAACGTATAACGTATAACGTATAACGTATAATGTATAACGTATAACGTATAACGTATAACGTATAACGTATAACGTATAACGTATAACGTATAACGTATAACGTATAACGTATAACGTATAACGTATAACGTATAACGTATAACGTATAACGTATAACGTATAACGTACAACGTACAACGTATAACGTACAACGTACAACGTATAACGTATAACGTATAACGTATAACTTTTAACGTATAACGTATAACGTATAACGTATAACGTATAACGTATAACGTATAACGTATAACGTACATCGTGTAACGTATAACGTATAACGTATAACGTATAACGTATAACGTATAACGTATAACGTATAACGTATAACGTATAACGATAAACATATATCGTATAACGTATAACGTATAATGTATAACGTATAACGTACAACGTACAACGTATAACGTATAACGTATAACGTATAACGTATAACGTATAACGTATAACGTATAACGTATAACGTATAACGTATAACGTACAACGTATAACGTATAACGTATAACGTATAACGTATAACGTATAACGTATAACGTATAACGTATAACGTATAACGTATAACGTATAACGTATAACGTATAACGTATAACGTATAACGTATAACGTATAACGTATAACGTATAACGTATAACGTATAACGTATAACGTATAACGTATAACGTATAACGTATAACGTATAACGTATAACGTATAACGTATAACGTATAACGTATAACGTATAACGTATAACGTATAACGTATAACGTATAACGTATAACGTATAACGTATAACGTATAACGTATAACGTATAACGTATAACGTATAACGTATAACGTATAACGTATAACGTATAACGTATAACGTATAACGTATAACGTATAACGTATAACGTATAACGTATAACGTATAACGTACATCGTATAACGTATAACGTATAACGTATAACGTATAACGTATAACGTATAACGTATAATGTATAACGTATAACGTACATCGTGTAACGTATAACGTATAACGTATAACGTATAACGTATAACGTATAACGTATAACGTATAACGTATAACGTACAACGTATAACGTATAACGTATAACGTATAACGTATAACGTATAACGTATAACGTATAACGTATAACGTATAACGTATAACGTATAACGTATAACGTATAACGTATAACGTATAACGTATAACGTATAACGTATAACGTACAACGTACAACGTATAACGTACAACGTACAACGTATAACGTATAACGTATAACGTATAACTTTTAACGTATAACGTATAACGTATAACGTATAACGTATAACGTATAACGTATAACGTATAACGTACATCGTGTAACGTATAACGTATAACGTATAACGTATAACGTATAACGTATAACGTATAACGTATAACGTATAACGTATAACGTATAACGATAAACATATATCGTATAACGTATAACGTATAATGTATAACGTATAACGTACAACGTACAACGTATAACGTATAACGTATAACGTATAACGTATAACGTATAACGTATAACGTATAACGTATAACGTATAACGTATAACGTATAACGTATAACGTACAACGTATAACGTATAACGTATAACGTATAACGTATAACGTATAACGTATAACGTATAACGTATAACGTATAACGTATAACGTATAACGTATAACGTATAACGTATAACGTATAACGTATAACGTATAACGTATAACGTATAACGTATAACGTATAACGTATAACGTATAACGTATAACGTATAACGTATAACGTATAACGTATAACGTATAACGTATAACGTATAACGTATAACGTATAACGTATAACGTATAACGTATAACGTATAACGTATAACGTATAACGTATAACGTATAACGTATAACGTATAACGTATAACGTATAACGTATAACGTATAACGTATAACGTATAACGTATAACTTTTAACGTATAACGTATAACGTATAACGTATAACGTATAACGTATAACGTTAAACATATAACGTATTGACTTATAACGTATAACGTATAACGTGTAACGTATAACGTATAACGTATAACGTATAACGTATAACGTATAACGTATAACGTATAACGTATAACGTATAACGTATAACGTATAACGTATAACGTATAACGTATAACGTATAACGTATAACGTATAACGTATAACGTATAACGTATAACGTATAACGTACAACGTACAACGTATAACGTACAACGTACAACGTATAACGTATAACGTATAACGTATAACTTTTAACGTATAACGTATAACGTATAACGTATAACGTATAACGTATAACGTATAACGTATAACGTACATCGTGTAACGTATAACGTATAACGTATAACGTATAACGTATAACGTATAACGTATAACGTATAACGTATAACGATAAACATATATCGTATAACGTATAACGTATAATGTATAACGTATAACGTACAACGTACAACGTATAACGTATAACGTATAACGTATAACGTATAACGTATAACGTATAACGTATAACGTATAACGTATAACGTATAACGTATAACGTATAACGTATAACGTATAACGTATAACGTACAACGTAGAACGTATAACGTATAACGTATAACGTATAACGTATAACGTATAACGTATAACGTATAACGTATAACGTATAACGTATAACGTATAACGTATAACGTATAACGTATAACGTATAACGTATAACGTATAACGTATAACGTATAACGTATAACGTATAACGTATAACGTATAACGTATAACGTATAACGTATAACGTATAACGTATAACGTATAACGTATAACGTATAACGTATAACGTATAACGTATAACGTATAACGTATAACGTATAACGTATAACGTATAACGTATAACGTATAACGTATAACGTATAACGTATAACGTATAACGTATAACGTATAACGTATAACGTATAACGTATAACGTACATCGTGTAACGTATAACGTATAACGTATAACGTACAACGTATAACGTTAAAAATATAACGTATAACGTATAACGTATAACGTATAACGTATAACGTATAACGTATAACGTATAACGTATAACGTATAACGTATAACGTATAACGTATAACGTATAACGTATAACGTATAACGTATAACCTATAACGTATAACGTATAACGTATAACGTATAACGTATAACGTATAACGTACAACGTACAACGTATAACGTACAACGTACAAAGTATAACGTATAACGTATAACGTATAACGTATAACTTTTAACGTATAACGTATAACGTATAACGTATAACGTATAACGTATAACGTATAACGTTAAACATATAACGTATTGACTTATAACGTATAACGTATAACGTGTAACGTATAACGTATAACGTATAACGTATAACGTATAACGTATAACGTATAACGTATAACGTATAACGTATAACGTATAACGTATAACGTATAACGTATAACGTATAACGTATAACGTATAACGTATAACGTATAACGTATAACGTATAACGTATAACGTATAACGTATAACGTATAACGTACAACGTACAACGTACAACGTACAACGTACAACGTACAACGTACAACGTACAACGTACAACGTACAACGTACAACGTACAACGTATAACGTATAACGTATAACGTATAACGTATAACGTATAACGTATAACGTATAACGTATAACGTATAACGTACATCGTGTAACGTATAACGTATAACGTATAACGTATAACGTATAACGTACAACGTATAACGTATAACGTTAAACATATAACGTATAACGTATAACGTATAACGTATAACGTACATCGTGTAACGTACATCGTGTAACGTATAACGTATAACGTATAACGTATAACGTATAACTTTTAACGTATAACGTATAACGTATAACGTATAACGTATAACGTACAACGTACAACGTACAACGTACAACGTATAACGTATAACGTATAACGTATAACGTATAACGTAAAACGTTTAACGTATAACGTATAATGTATAACGTATAACGTATAACGTATAACGTATAACGTATAACGTATAACGTATAACGTATAACGTATAACGTATAACGTATAATGTATAACGTATAACGTACATCGTGTAACGTATAACGTATAACGTATAACGTATAACGTATAACGTATAACGTATAACGTATAACGTATAACGTACAACGTATAACGTATAACGTATAACGTATAACGTATAACGTATAACGTATAACGTATAACGTATAACGTATAACGTATAACGTATAACGTATAACGTATAACGTATAACGTATAACGTATAACGTATAACGTATAACGTACAACGTACAACGTATAACGTACAACGTACAACGTATAACGTATAACGTATAACGTATAACTTTTAACGTATAACGTATAACGTATAACGTATAACGTATAACGTATAACGTATAACGTATAACGTACATCGTGTAACGTATAACGTATAACGTATAACGTATAACGTATAACGTATAACGTATAACGTATAACGTATAACGTATAACGTATAACGTATAACGATAAACATATATCGTATAACGTATAACGTATAATGTATAACGTATAACGTACAACGTACAACGTATAACGTATAACGTATAACGTATAACGTATAACGTATAACGTATAACGTATAACGTATAACGTATAACGTATAACGTATAACGTATAACGTACAACGTATAACGTATAACGTATAACGTATAACGTATAACGTATAACGTATAACGTATAACGTATAACGTATAACGTATAACGTATAACGTATAACGTATAACGTATAACGTATAACGTATAACGTATAACGTATAACGTATAACGTATAACGTATAACGTATAACGTATAACGTATAACGTATAACGTATAACGTATAACGTATAACGTATAACGTATAACGTATAACGTATAACGTATAACGTATAACGTATAACGTATAACGTATAACGTATAACGTATAACGTATAACGTATAACGTATAACGTATAACGTATAACGTATAACGTATAACGTATAACGTATAACGTATAACGTATAACGTATAACGTATAACGTATAACGTATAACGTATAACGTATAACGTACATCGTGTAACGTATAACGTATAACGTATAACGTACAACGTATAACGTTAAAAATATAACGTATAACGTATAACGTATAACGTATAACGTATAACGTATAACGTATAACGTATAACGTATAACGTATAACGTATAACGTATAACGTATAACGTATAACGTATAACGTATAACGTATAACGTATAACCTATAACGTATAACGTATAACGTATAACGTATAACGTATAACGTATAACGTACAACGTACAACGTATAACGTACAACGTACAAAGTATAACGTATAACGTATAACGTATAACGTATAACTTTTAACGTATAACGTATAACGTATAACGTATAACGTATAACGTATAACGTTAAACATATAACGTATTGACTTATAACGTATAACGTATAACGTGTAACGTATAACGTATAACGTATAACGTATAACGTATAACGTATAACGTATAACGTATAACGTATAACGTATAACGTATAACGTATAACGTATAACGTATAACGTATAACGTATAACGTACAACGTACAACGTACAACGTACAACGTACAACGTACAACGTACAACGTACAACGTACAACGTACAACGTACAACGTACAACGTACAACGTACAACGTACAACGTACAACGTACAACGTACAACGTACAACGTACAACGTATAACGTACAACGTATAACGTATAACGTACATCGTGTAACGTATAACGTATAACGTTAAACATATAACGTATTGACTTATAACGTATAACGTATAACGTGTAACGTATAACGTATAACGTATATCGTATAACGTATAACGTATAACGTATAACGTATAACGTATAACGTATAACGTATAACGTATAACGTATAACGTATAACGTATAACGTATAACGTATAACGTATAACGTATAACGTATAACGTATAACGTATAACGTATAACGTATAACGTATAACGTATAACGTATAACGTATAACGTATAACGTATAACGTATAACGTATAACGTATAACGTATAACGTATAACGTATAACGTATAACGTATAACGTATAACGTACATCGTGTAACGTATAACGTATAACGTATAACGTATAACGTATAACGTACAACGTATAACGTATAACGTTAAACATATAACGTATAACGTATAACGTATAACGTATAACGTACAACGTACAACGTATAACGTACAACGTACAACGTATAACGTATAACGTATAACGTATAACTTTTAACGTATAACGTATAACGTATAACGTATAACGTTAAACATATAACGTATTTACTTATAACGTATAACGTATAACGTGTAACGTATAACGTATAACGTATAATGTATAATGTATAACGTTAAACGTATAACGAATAACGTACAACGTATAACGTATAACGTTAAACATATAACGTATAACGTACAACGTATAATGTTAACGTATAACATATAACGCATAACGTATAACGTATAACGTATAATGTTAAACGTATAACCTATAACGTACAACGTATAACGTTTAAACGTATAACGTATAATATATAACGTGTAACGTATAATGTATAACGTATAACGTTAAACGTATAACGCATAACGTATAACGTATAACGTATAACGTATAACGTATAACGTATAACGTATAACGTATAACGTATAACGTATAACGTATAACGTATAACGTATAACGTATAACGTATAACGTATAACGTATAACGTATAACGTATAACGTATAACGTATAACGTATAACGTATAACGTATAACGTATAACGTATAACGTATAACGTATAACGTATAACGTATAACGTATAACGTATAACGTATAACGTATAACGTATAACGTATAACGTATAACGTATAACGTATAACGTATAACGTATAACGTATAACGTATAACGTATAACGTATAACGTATAACGTATAACGTATAACGTATAACGTATAACGTATAACGTATAACGTATAACGTATAACGTATAACGTATAACGTATAACGTATAACGTATAACGTATAACGTATAACGTATAACGTATAACGTATAACGTATAACGTATAACGTATAACGTATAACGTATAACGTATAACGTATAACGTACATCGTGTAACGTATAACGAATAACGTATAACGTATAACGTATAACGTACAACGTATAACGTATAACGTTAAACATATAACGTATAACGTATAACGTATAACGTATAACGTACAACGTACAACGTATAACGTACAACGTACAACGTATAACGTATAACGTATAACGTATAACGTATAACTTTTAACGTATAACGTATAACGTATAACGTATAACGTTAAACATATAACGTATTTACTTATAACGTATAACGTATAACGTGTAACGTATAACGTATAACGTATAATGTATAATGTATAACGTTAAACGTATAACGAATAACGTACAACGTATAACGTATAACGTTAAACATATAACGTATAACGTACAACGTATAATGTTAACGTATAACATATAACGCATAACGTATAACGTATAACGTATAATGTTAAACGTATAACCTATAACGTACAACGTATAACGTTTAAACGTATAACGTATAATATATAACGTGTAACGTATAATGTATAACGTATAACGTTAAACGTATAACGCATAACGTATAACGTATAACGTATAACGTATAACGTATAACGTATAACGTATAACGTATAACGTATAACGTATAACGTACAACGTACAACGTACAACGTACAACGTATAACGTATAACGTACAACGTATAACGTATAACGTATAACGTATAACGTATAACGTATAACGTATAACGTATAACGTATAACGTATAACGTATAACGTATAACGTATAACGTATAACGTATAACGTATAAAGTATAACGTATAACGTATAACGTATAACGTAAAACGTTTAACGTATAACGTATAACGTATAACGTATAACGTACAACGTACAACGTACAACGTACAACGTATAACGTATAACGTACAACGTATAACGTATAACGTATAACGTATAACGTATAACGTATAACGTATAACGTATAACGTATAACGTATAACGTATAACGTATAACGTATAACGTATAACGTATAACGTATAACGTATAACGTATAACGTATAACGTATAACGTATAACGTATAACGTATAACGTATAACGTAAAACGTTTAACGTATAACGTATAATGTATAACGTATAACGTATAACGTATAACGTATAACGTATAACGTATAACGTATAACGTATAACGCATAACGTATAACGTATAACGTATAATGTTAAACGTATAACCTATAACGTACAACGTATAACGTTTAAACGTATAACGTATAATATATAACGTGTAACGTATAATGTATAACGTATAACGTTAAACGTATAACGTATAACGTATAACGTATAACGTATAACGTATAACGTATAACGTATAACGTATAACGTATAACGTATAACGTATAACGTATAACGTATAACGTATAACGTATAACGTATAACGTATAACGTATAACGTATAACGTATAACGTATAACGTATAACGTATAACGTATAACGTATAACGTATAACGTAAAACGTATAACGTATAACGTATAACGTATAACGTACAACGTATAACGTATAACGTTAAACATATAACGTATTTACTTATAACGTATAACGTATAACGTATAACGTATAACGTACAACGTATAACGTATAACGTATAACGTATAACGTATAACGTATAACGTATAACGTATAACGTATAACGTATAACGTATAACGTATAACGTATAACGTATAACGTATAACGTATAACGTATAACGTATAACGTATAACGTATAACGTATAACGTATAACGTATAACGTATAACGTATAACGTATAACGTATAACGTATAACGTATAACGTATAACGTATAACGTATAACGTATAACGTATAACGTATAACGTATAACGTACAACGTTTAACGTATAACGTATAACGTATAACGTATAACGTACAACGTACAACGTACAACGTACAACGTATAACGTATAACGTACAACGTATAACGTATAACGTATAACGTATAACGTATAACGTATAACGTATAACGTATAACGTATAACGTATAACGTATAACGTATAACGTATAACGTATAACGTATAACGTATAACGTATAACGTATAACGTATAACGTATAACGTATAACGTATAACGTACATCGTGTAACGTATAACGTATAACGTATAACGTATAACGTGTAACGTACAACGTATAACGTATAACGTTAAACATATAACGTATAACGTATAACGTATAACGTATAACGTATAACGTATAACGTATAACGTAAAACGTTTAACGTATAACGTATAACGTATAACGTATAATGTATAATGTATAACGTTAAACGTATAACGAATAACGTACAACGTATAACGTATAACGTTAAACATATAACGTATAACGTACAACGTATAATGTTAACGTATAACATATAACGCATAACGTATAACGTATAACGTATAATGTTAAACGTATAACCTATATCGTACAACGTATAACGTTTAAACGTATAACGTATAATATATAACGTGTAACGTATAATGTATAACGTATAACGTTAAACGTATAACGCATAACGTATAACGTATAACGTATAACGTATAACGTATAACGTATAACGTATAACGTATAACGTATAACGTATAACGTACAACGTACAACGTACAACGTACAACGTATAACGTATAACGTACAACGTATAACGTATAACGTATAACGTATAACGTATAACGTATAACGTATAACGTATAACGTATAACGTATAACGTATAACGTATACCGTACAACGTACAACGTACAACGTACAACGTATAACGTATAACGTACAACGTATAACGTATAACGTATAACGTATAACGTATAACGTATAACGTATAACGAATAACGTATAACATATAACGTATAACGTACATCGTATAATGTATAACGTATAACGTATAACGCATAACGTATAACGTATAACGTATAATGTTAAACGTATAACCTATAACGTACAACGTATAACGTTTAAACGTATAACGTATAATATATAACGTGTAACGTATAATGTATAACGTATAACGTTAAACGTATAACGCATAACGTATAACGTATAACGTACATCGTGTAACGTATAACGTATAACGTATAACGTATAACGTATAACGTATAACGTATAACGTATAACGTATAACGTATAACGTATAACGTATAACGTATAACGTATAACGTATAACGTATAACGTATAACGTATAACGTATAACGTATAACGTATAACGTATAACGTATAACGTATAACGTATAACGTATAACGTATAACGTATAACGTATAACGTATAACGTATAACGTATAACGTATAACGTATAACGTATAACGTATAACGTATAACGTATAACGTATAACGTATAACGTATAACGTATAACGTATAACGTATAACGTATAACGTATAACGTATAACGTATAACGTATAACGTATAACGTATAACGTATAACGTATAACGTATAACGTATAACGTATAACGTATAACGTATAACGTATAACGTATAACGTATAACGTATAACGTATAACGTATAACGTATAACGTATAACGTATAACGTATAACGTATAACGTATAACGTATAACGTATAACGTATAACGTATAACGTATAACGTATAACGTATAACGTATAACGTATAACGTATAACGTATAACGTATAACGTAAAACTTATAACGTATAACGTATAACGTATAACGTATAACGTATAACGTACAACGTACAACGTACAACGTACAACGTATAACGTATAACGTATAACGTATAACGTATAACGTAAAACGTTTAACGTATAACGTATAACGTATAACGTATAACGTATAACGTATAACGTATAACGTATAACGTATAACGTATAACGTATAACGTATAACGTATAACGTATAATGTATAACGTATAACGTACATCGTGTAACGTATAACGTATAACGTATAACGTATAACGTATAACGTATAACGTATAACGTATAACGTACAACGTATAACGTATAACGTATAACGTATAACGTATAACGTATAACGTATAACGTATAACGTATAACGTATAATGTATAACGTATAACGTACATCGTGTAACGTATAACGTATAACGTATAACGTATAACGTATAACGTATAACGTATAACGTATAACGTATAACGTATAACGATAAACATATATCGTATAACGTATAACGTATAATGTATAACGTATAACGTACAACGTACAACGTATAACGTATAACGTATAACGTATAACGTATAACGTATAACGTATAACGTATAATGTATAATGTATAACGTATAACGTATAACGTATAACGTATAACGTATAACGTATAACGTATAACGTATAACGTATAACGTATAACGTATAACGTATAACGTATAATGTATAACGTATAACGTATAACGTATAACGTATAACGTATAACGTATAACGTATAACGTATAACGTATAACGTATAACGTATAACGTATAACGTATAACGTATAACGTATAACGTATAACGTATAACGTATAACGTACAACGTACAACGTATAACGTACAACGTACAACGTATAACGTATAACGTATAACGTATAACTTTTAACGTATAACGTATAACGTATAACGTATAACGTATAACGTATAACGTATAACGTATAACGTACATCGTGTAACGTATAACGTATAACGTATAACGTATAACGTATAACGTATAACGTATAACGTATAACGTATAACGTATAACGATAAACATATATCGTATAACGTATAACGTATAATGTATAACGTATAACGTACAACGTACAACGTATAACGTATAACGTATAACGTATAACGTATAACGTATAACGTATAACGTATAACGTATAACGTATAACGTATAACGTATAACGTATAACGTATAACGTATAACGTATAACGTATAACGTACAACGTAGAACGTATAACGTATAACGTATAACGTATAACGTATAACGTATAACGTATAACGTATAACGTATAACGTATAACGTATAACGTATAACGTATAACGTATAACGTATAACGTATAACGTATAACGTATAACGTATAACGTATAACGTATAACGTATAACGTATAACGTATAACGTATAACGTATAACGTATAACGTATAACGTATAACGTATAACGTATAACGTATAACGTATAACGTATAACGTATAACGTATAACGTATAACGTATAACGTATAACGTATAACGTATAACGTATAACGTATAACGTATAACGTATAACGTATAACGTATAACGTATAACGTACATCGTGTAACGTATAACGTATAACGTATAACGTACAACGTATAACGTTAAAAATATAACGTATAACGTATAACGTATAACGTATAACGTATAACGTATAACGTATAACGTATAACGTATAACGTATAACGTATAACGTATAACGTATAACGTATAACGTATAACGTATAACGTATAACGTATAACGTATAACGTATAACGTATAACCTATAACGTATAACGTATAACGTATAACGTATAACGTATAACGTATAACGTACAACGTACAACGTATAACGTACAACGTACAAAGTATAACGTATAACGTATAACGTATAACGTATAACGTTTAACGTATAACGTATAACGTATAACGTATAACGTATAACGTATAACGTTAAACATATAACGTATTGACTTATAACGTATAACGTATAACGTGTAACGTATAACGTATAACGTATAACGTATAACGTATAACGTATAACGTATAACGTATAACGTATAACGTATAACGTATAACGTATAACGTATAACGTATAACGTATAACGTATAACGTATAACGTATAACGTATAACGTATAACGTATAACGTACAACGTACAACGTACAACGTACAACGTACAACGTACAACGTACAACGTACAACGTACAACGTACAACGTACAACGTACAACGTATAACGTATAACGTATAACGTATAACGTATAACGTATAACGTATAACGTATAACGTATAACGTATAACGTACAACGTGTAACGTATAACGTATAACGTATAACGTATAACGTATAACGTACAACGTATAACGTATAACGTTAAACATATAACGTATAACGTATAACGTATAACGTATAACGTACATCGTGTAACGTACATCGTGTAACGTATAACGTATAACGTATAACGTATAACGTATAACTTTTAACGTATAACGTATAACGTATAACGTATAACGTATAACGTACAACGTACAACGTACAACGTACAACGTATAACGTATAACGTATAACGTATAACGTATAACGTAAAACGTTTAACGTATAACGTATAATGTATAACGTATAACGTATAACGTATAACGTATAACGTATAACGTATAACGTATAACGTATAACGTATAACGTATAATGTATAACGTATAACGTACATCGTGTAACGTATAACGTATAACGTATAACGTATAACGTATAACGTATAACGTATAACGTATAACGTACAACGTATAACGTATAACGTATAACGTATAACGTATAACGTATAACGTATAACGTATAATGTATAACGTATAACGTACATCGTGTAACGTATAACGTATAACGTATAACGTATAACGTATAACGTATAACGTATAACGTATAACGTATAACGTATAACGATAAACATATATCGTATAACGTATAACGTATAATGTATAACGTATAACGTACAACGTACAACGTATAACGTATAACGTATAACGTATAACGTATAACGTATAACGTATAACGTATAACGTATAACGTATAATGTATAACGTATAACGTATAACGTATAACGTATAACGTATAACGTATAACGTATAACGTATAACGTATAACGTATAACGTATAATGTATAACGTATAACGTATAACGTATAACGTATAACGTATAACGTATAACGTATAACGTATAACGTATAACGTATAACGTATAACGTATAACGTATAACGTATAACGTATAACGTATAACGTATAACGTATAACGTACAACGTACAACGTATAACGTACAACGTACAACGTATAACGTATAACGTATAACGTATAACTTTTAACGTATAACGTATAACGTATAACGTATAACGTATAACGTATAACGTATAACGTATAACGTACATCGTGTAACGTATAACGTATAACGTATAACGTATAACGTATAACGTATAACGTATAACGTATAACGTATAACGTATAACGATAAACATATATCGTATAACGTATAACGTATAATGTATAACGTATAACGTACAACGTACAACGTATAACGTATAACGTATAACGTATAACGTATAACGTATAACGTATAACGTATAACGTATAACGTATAACGTATAACGTACAACGTATAACGTATAACGTATAACGTATAACGTATAACGTATAACGTATAACGTATAACGTATAACGTATAACGTATAACGTATAACGTATAACGTATAACGTATAACGTATAACGTATAACGTATAACGTATAACGTATAACGTATAACGTATAACGTATAACGTATAACGTATAACGTATAACGTATAACGTATAACGTATAACGTATAACGTATAACGTATAACGTATAACGTATAACGTATAACGTATAACGTATAACGTATAACGTATAACGTATAACGTATAACGTATAACGTATAACGTATAACGTATAACGTATAACGTATAACGTATAACGTATAACGTATAACGTATAACGTATAACGTATAACGTATAACGTATAACGTACATCGTGTAACGTATAACGTATAACGTATAACGTACAACGTATAACGTATAACGTATAACGTATAACGTATAACGTATAACGTATAACGTATAACGTATAACGTATAACGTATAACGTATAACGTATAACGTATAACGTATAACGTATAACGTATAACGTATAACGTATAACGTATAACGTATAACGTATAACCTATAACGTATAACGTATAACGTATAACGTATAACGTATAACGTATAACGTACAACGTACAACGTATAACGTACAACGTACAAAGTATAACGTATAACGTATAACGTATAACGTATAACTTTTAACGTATAACGTATAACGTATAACGTATAACGTATAACGTATAACGTTAAACATATAACGTATTGACTTATAACGTATAACGTATAACGTGTAACGTATAACGTATAACGTATAACGTATAACGTATAACGTATAACGTATAACGTATAACGTATAACGTATAACGTATAACGTATAACGTATAACGTATAACGTATAACGTATAACGTATAACGTACAACGTACAACGTACAACGTACAACGTACAACGTACAACGTACAACGTACAACGTACAACGTACAACGTACAACGTACAACGTACAACGTACAACGTACAACGTATAACGTATAACGTATAACGTATAACGTATAACGTATAACGTATAACGTATAACGTATAACGTATAACGTACATCGTGTAACGTATAACGTATAACGTATAACGTATAACGTATAACGTACAACGTATAACGTATAACGTTAAACATATAACGTATAACGTATAACGTATAACGTATAACGTACATCGTGTAACGTACATCGTGTAACGTATAACGTATAACGTATAACGTATAACGTATAACGTATAACGTATAACGTTAAACATATAACGTATTTACTTATAACGTATAACGTATAACGTGTAACGTATAACGTATAACGTATAATGTATAATGTATAACGTTAAACGTATAACGAATAACGTACAACGTATAACGTATAACGTTAAACATATAACGTATAACGTACAACGTATAATGTATAACGTATAACGTATAACGCATAACGTATAACGTATAACGCATAATGTTAAACGTATAACGTATAACGTATAACGTATAACGTATAACGTATAAGGTATAACGTATAACGTATAACGTATAACGTATAACGTATAACGTATAACGTATAACGTATAACGTATAACGTATAACGTATAACGTATAACGTATAACGTATAACGTATAACGTATAACGTATAACGTATAACGTATAACGTATAACGTATAACGTATAACGTATAACGTATAACGTATAACGTATAACGTATAACGTATAACGTATAACGTATAACGTATAACGTATAACGTATAACGTATAACGTATAACGTATAACGTATAACGTATAACGTATAACGTATAACGTATAACGTATAACGTATAACGTATAACGTATAACGTATAACGTATAACGTATAACGTATAACGTATAACGTATAACGTATAACGTATAACGTATAACGTATAACGTATAACGTATAACGTATAACGTATAACGTATAACGTATAACGTATAACGTATAACGTATAACGTATAACGTATAACGTATAACGTATAACGTATAACGTATAACGTATAACGTATAACGTATAACGTATAACGTATAACGTATAACGTATAACGTATAACGTATAACGTATAACGTATAACGTATAACGTATAACGTATAACGTATAACGTATAACGTATAACGTATAACGTATAACGTATAACGTACAACGTATAACGTATAACGTTAAACATATAACGTATTTACTTATAACGTATAACGTATAACGTATAACGTATAACGTATAACGTATAACGTATAACGTATAACGTACAACGTATAACGTATAACGTATAACGTATAACGTATAACGTATAACGTATAACGTATAACGTATAACGTATAACGTATAACGTATAACGTATAACGTATAACGTATAACGTATAACGTATAACGTATAACGTATAACGTATAACGTATAACGTATAACGTATAACGTATAACGTATAACGTATAACGTATAACGTATAACGTATAACGTATAACGTATAACGTATAACGTACAACGTATAACGTATAACGTTAAACATATAACGTATTTACTTATAACGTATAACGTATAACGTATAACGTATAACGTATAACGTACAACGTATAACGTATAACGTATAACGTATAACGTATAACGTATAACGTATAACGTATAACGTATAACGTATAATGTATAACGTATAACGTACATCGTGTAACGTATAAAGTATAACGTATAACGTATAACGTATAACGTATAACGTATAACGTATAACGATAAACATATATCGTATAACGTATAACGTATAATGTATAACGTATAACGTACAACATACAACGTATAACGTATAACGTATAACGTATAACGTATAACGTATAACGTATAACGTATAACGTATAATGTATAACGTATAACGTATAACGTATAACGTATAACGTATAACGTATAACGTATAACGTATAACGTATAACGTATAACGTATAACGTATAACGTATAACGTATAACGTATAACGTATAACGTATAACGTATAACGTATAACGTATAACGTATAACGTATAACGTATAACGTATAACGTATAACGTATAACGTATAACGTATAACGTATAACGTATAACGTATAACGTATAACGTATAACGTATAACGTATAACGTATAACGTATAACGTATAACGTATAACGTATAACGTATAACGTATAACGTATAACGTATAACGTATAACGTATAACGTATAACGTATAACGTATAACGTATAACGTATAACGTATAACGTATAACGTATAACGTATAACGTATAACGTATAACGTACAACGTACAACGTATAACGTACAACGTACAACGTATAACGTACAACGTATAACGTATAACTTTTAACGTATAACGTATAACGTATAACGTATAACGTATAACGTATAACGTATAACGTATAACGTATAACGTATAACGTATAACGTATAACGTATAACGTATAACGTATAACGTACAACGTATAACGTATAACGTATAACGTATAACGTATAACGTACAACGTATAACGTATAACGTTAAACATATAACGTATTTACTTATAACGTATAACGTATAACGTATAACGTATAACGTATAACGTACAACGTATAACGTATAACGTATAACGTATAACGTATAACGTATAACGTATAACGTATAACGTATAACGTATAATGTATAACGTATAACGTACATCGTGTAACGTATAACGTATAACGTATAACGTATAACGTATAACGTATAACGATAAACATATATCGTATAACGTATAACGTATAATGTATAACGTATAACGTACGACGTACAACGTATAACGTATAACGTATAACGTATAACGTATAACGTATAACGTATAATGTATAACGTATAACGTATAACGTATAACGTATAACGTATAACGTATAACGTATAACGTATAACGTATAACGTATAACGTATAACGTATAACGTATAACGTATAACGTATAACGTATAACGTATAACGTATAACGTATAACGTATAACGTATAACGTATAACGTATAACGTATAACGTATACGTATAACGTATAACGTATAACGTATAACGTATAACGTATAACGTATAACGTATAACGTATAACGTATAACGTATAACGTATAACGTATAACGTATAACGTATAACGTATAACGTATAACGTATAACGTATAACGTATAACGTATAACGTATAACGTATAACGTATAACGTATAACGTATAACGTATAACGTATAACGTATAACGTATAACGTATAACGTATAACGTATAACGTATAACGTATAACGTATAACGTATAACGTATAACGTATAACGTACAACGTACAACGTATAACGTACAACGTACAACGTATAACGTATAACGTATAACTTTTAACGTATAACGTATAACGTATAACGTATAACGTTAAACATATAACGTATTTACTTATAACGTATAACGTATAACGTGTAACGTATAACGTATAACGTATAATGTATAATGTATAACGTTTAAACGTATAACGAATAACGTACAACGTATAACGTATAACGTATAACGTTAAACATATAACGTATAACGTACAACGTATAATGTATAACGTATAACGTATAACGCATAACGTATAACGTATAACGTATAATGTTAAACGTATAACCTATAACGTACAACGTATAACGTTTAAACGTATAACGTATAATATATAACGTGTAACGTATAATGTATAACGTATAACGTTAAACGTATAACGCATAACGTATAACGTATAACGTATAACGTATAACGTATAACGTATAACGTATAACGTATAACGTATAACGTATAACGTATAACGTATAACGTATAACGTATAACGTAACGTACAACGTACAACGTACAACGTACAACGTACAACGTATAACGTATACCGTACAACGTATAACGTATAACGTATAACGTATAACGTATAACGGATAACGTATAACGTATAACGTATAACGTATAACGTATAACGTATAACGTATAACGTATAACGTATAACGTATAACGTATAACGTATAACGTATAACGTATAACGTATAACGTAAAAACTTATAACGTATAACGTATAACGTATAACGTATAACGTATAACGTACAACGTACAACGTACAACGTACAACGTATAACGTATAACGTATAACGTATAACGTATAACGTAAAACGTTTAACGTATAACGTATAATGTATAACGTATAACGTATAACGTATAACGTATAACGTATAACGTATAACGTATAACGTATAACGTATAACGTATAACGTATAACGTATAACGTATAACGTATAACGTATAACGTATAATGTATAACGTATAACGTACATCGTGTAACGTATAACGTATAACGTATAACGTATAACGTATAACGTATAACGTATAACGTACAACGTATAACGTATAACGTATAACGTATAACGTATAACGTATAACGTATAACGTATAACGTATAATGTATAACGTATAACGTACATCGTGTAACGTATAACGTATAACGTATAACGTATAACGTATAACGTATAACGTATAACGTATAACGTATAACGTATAACGATAAACATATATCGTATAACGTATAACGTATAATGTATAACGTATAACGTACAACGTACAACGTATAACGTATAACGTATAACGTATAACGTATAACGTATAACGTATAACGTATAACGTATAATGTATAACGTATAACGTATAACGTATAACGTATAACGTATAACGTATAACGTATAACGTATAACGTATAACGTATAACGTATAACGTATAATGTATAACGTATAACGTATAACGTATAACGTATAACGTATAACGTATAACGTATAACGTATAACGTATAACGTATAACGTATAACGTATAACGTATAACGTATAACGTATAACGTACAACGTACAACGTATAACGTACAACGTACAACGTATAACGTATAACGTATAACGTATAACTTTTAACGTATAACGTATAACGTATAACGTATAACGTATAACGTATAACGTACATCGTGTAACGTATAACGTATAACGTATAACGTATAACGTATAACGTATAACGTATAACGTATAACGTATAACGTATAACGATAAACATATATCGTATAACGTATAACGTATAATGTATAACGTATAACGTACAACGTACAACGTATAACGTATAACGTATAACGTATAACGTATAACGTATAACGTATAACGTATAACGTATAACGTATAACGTATAACGTATAACGTATAACGTATAACGTACAACGTATAACGTATAACGTATAACGTATAACGTATAACGTATAACGTATAACGTATAACGTATAACGTATAACGTATAACGTATAACGTATAACGTATAACGTATAACGTATAACGTATAACGTATAACGTATAACGTATAACGTATAACGTATAACGTATAACGTATAACGTATAACGTATAACGTATAACGTATAACGTATAACGTATAACGTATAACGTATATCGTATAACGTATAACGTATAACGTATAACGTATAACGTATAACGTTAAACATATAACGTATTTACTTATAACGTATAACGTATAACGTATAACGTATAACGTATAACGTACAACGTATAACGTATAACGTATAACGTATAACGTATAACGTATAACGTATAACGTATAACGTATAACGTATAATGTATAACGTATAACGTACATCGTGTAACGTATAACGTATAACGTATAACGTATAACGTATAACGTATAACGTATAACGTATAACGTATAACGTATAACGTATAACGTATAACGTAAAACGTTTAACGTATAACGTATAATGTATAACGTATAACGTATAACGTATAACGTATAACGTATAACGTATAACGTATAACGTATAACGTATAACGTATAATGTATAACGTATAACGTATAACGTATAACGTATAATGTATAACGTATAACGTACATCGTGTAACGTATAACGTATAACGTATAACGTATAACGTATAACGTATAACGTATAACGTATAACGTATAACGTATAACGTATAACGTATATCGTATAACGTATAACGTATAACGTATAACGTATAACGTATAACGTATAACGTATAACGTATAACGTATAACGTATAACGTATAACGTATAACGTATAACGTATAACGTATAACGCATAACGTATAACGTATAACGTATAACGTATAACGTATAACGTATAACGTATAACGTATAACGTATAACGTATAACGTATAACGTATAACGTATAACGTATAACGTATAACGTATAACGTATAACGTATAACGTATAACGTATAACGTATAACGTATAACGTATAACGTATAACGTATAACGTATAACGTATAACGTATAACGTATAACGTATAACGTATAACGTATAACCTATAACGTATAACGTATAACGTATAACGTATAACGTATAACGTATAACGTATAACGTATAACGTATAACGTATAACGTATAACGTATAACGTATAACGTATAACGTATAACGTATAACGTATAACGTATAACGTATAACGTATAACGTATAACGTATAACGTATAACGTATAACGTATAACGTATAACGTATAACGTATAACGTATAACGTATAACGTATAACGTATAACGTATAACGTATAACGTATAACGTATAACGTATAAACGTATAACGTATAACGTATAACGTATAACGTATAACGTATAACGTATAACGTATAACGTATAACGTATAACGTATAACGTATAACGTATAACGTATAACGTATAACGTATAACGTATGACGTATAACGTATAACGTATAACGTATAACGTATAACGTATAACGTATAACGTATAACGTATAACGTATAACGTATAACGTATAACGTATAACGTATAACGTATAACGTATAACGTATAACGTATAACGTATAACGTATAACGTATAACGTATAACGTATAACGTATAACGTATAACATATAACGTATAACGTATAACGTATAACGTATAACGTATAACGTATAACGTATAACGTATAACGTATAACGTATAACGTATAACGTACAACGTACAACGTATAACGTACAACGTACAACGTATAACGTATAACGTATAACGTATAACGTATAACGTATAACGTATAACGTATAACGTATAACGTATAACGTATAACGTATAACGTATAACGTATAACGTATAACGTATAACGTATAACGTATAACGTATAACGTATAACGTATAACGTATAACGTAAAACGTTTAACGTATAACGTATAATGTATAACGTATAACGTATAACGTATAACGTATAACGTATAACGTATAACGTATAACGTATAACGTATAACGTATAACGTATAACGTATAACGTATAATGTATAACGTATAACGTACATCGTGTAACGTATAACGTATAACGTATAACGTATAACGTATAACGTATAACGTATAACGTATAACGTATAACGTATAACGTATAACGTATAACGTATACGTAACGTATAACGTATAACGTATAACGTATAACGTATAACGTATAACGTATAACCTATAACGTATAACGTATAACGTATAACGTATAACGTATAACGTATAACGTATAACGTATAACGTATAACGTATAACGTATAACGTACAACGTACAACGTATAACGTACAACGTACAACGTACAACGTATAACGTATAACGTATAACGTATAACGTATAACGTATAATGTATAATGTATAACGTTAAACGTATAACGAATAACGTACAACGTATAACGTATAACGTTAAACATATAACGTATAACGTACAACGTATAATGTATAACGTATAACGTATAACGCATAACGTATAACGTATAACGTATAATGTTAAACGTATAACCTATAACGTACAACGTATAACGTTTAAACGTATAACGTATAATATATAACGTGTAACGTATAATGTATAACGTATAACGTTAAACGTATAACGCATAACGTATAACGTATAACGTATAACGTACAACGTTAAACGTATAACGCATAACGTATAACGTATAACGTATAACGTATAACGTATAACGTATAATGTATAACGTATAACGTATAACGTATAACGTATAACGTATAACGTATAACGTATAACGTATAACGTATAACGTACAACGTACAACGTACAACGTACAACGTATAACGTATAACGTACAACCTATAACGTATAACGTATAACGTATAACGTATAACGTATAACGTATAACGTATAACGTATAACGTATAACGTATAACGTATAACGTATAACGTATAACGTATAACGTATAACGTATAACGTATAACGTATAACGTATAACGTATAACGTATAACGTATAACGTATAACGTATAACGTATAACGTATAACGTATAACGTATAACGTATAACGTATAACGTATAACGTATAACGTATAACGTATAACGTATAACGTATAACGTATAACGTATAACGTATAACGTATAACGTATAACGTATAACGTATAACGTAAAACGTTTAACGTATAACGTATAATGTATAACGTATAACGTATAACGTATAACGTATAACGTATAACGTATAACGTATAACGTATAACGTATAATGTATAACGTATAACGTATAACGTATAACGTATAATGTATAACGTATAACGTACATCGTGTAACGTATAACGTATAACGTATAACGTATAACGTATAACGTATAACGTATAACGTATAACGTATAACGTATAACGTATAACGTATAACGTATAACGTATAACGTATAACGTATAACGTATAACGTATAACGTATAACGTATAACGTATAACGTATAACGTATAACGTATAACGTATAACGTATAACGTATAACGTATAACGTATAACGTATAACGTATAACGTATAACGTATAACGTATAACGTATAACGTATAACGTATAACGTATAACGTATAACGTATAACGTATAACGTATAACGTATAACGTATAACGTATAACGTATAACGTATAACGTATAACGTATAACGTATAACGTATAACGTATAACGTATAACGTATAACGTATAACGTATAACGTATAAACGTATAACGTATAACGTATAACGTATAACGTATAACGTATAACGTATAACGTATAACGTATAACGTATAACGTATAACGTATAACGTATAACGTATAACGTATAACGTATAACGTATAACGTATAAACGTATAACGTATAACGTATAACGTATAACGTATAACGTATAACGTATAACGTATAACGTATAACGTATAACGTATAACGTATAACGTATAACGTATAACGTATAACGTATAACGTATAACGTATAACGTATAACGTATAACGTATAACGTATAACGTATAACGTATAACGTATAACGTATAACGTATAACGTATAACGTATAACGTATAACGTATAACGTTAATACGTATAACGTATAACGTATAACGTATGACGTATAACGTATAACGTATAACGTATAACGTATAACGTATAACGTATAACGTATAACGTATAACGTATAACGTATAACGTATAACGTATAACGTATAACGTATAACGTATAACGTATAACGTATAACGTATAACGTATAACGTATAACGTATAACGTATAACGTATAACGTATAACGTATAACGTATAACGTATGACGTATAACGTATAACGTATAACGTATAACGTATAACGTATAACGTATAATGTATAACGTATAACGTACATCGTGTAACGTATAACGTATAACGTATAACGTATAACGTATAACGTATAACGTATAACGTATAACGTATAACGTATAACGTATAACGTATAACGTATAACGTATAACGTATAACGTATAACGATAAACATATATCGTATAACGTATAACGTATAACGTATAACGTATAACGTATAACGTATAACGTATAACGTATAACGTATAACGTATAACGTATAACGTATAACGTATAACGTATAACGTATAACGTATAACGTATAACGTATAACGTATAACGTATAACGTATAACGTATAATGTTAAACGTATAACCTATAACGTACAACGTATAACGTTTAAACGTATAACGTATAATATATAACGTGTAACGTATAATGTATAACGTATAACGTTAAACGTATAACGCATAACGTATAACGTATAACGTATAACGTATAACGTATAACGTATAACGTATAACGTATAACGTATAACGTATAACGTATAACGTATAACGTATAACGTATAACGTATAACGTATAACGTATAACGTATAACGTATAACGTATAACGTATAACGTATAACGTATAACGTATAACGTATAACCTATAACGTATAATGTATAACGTATAACGTACATCGTGTAACGTATAACGTATAACGTATAACGTATAACGTATAACGTATAACGTATAACGTATAACGTATAACGTATAACGTATAACGATAAACATATATCGTATAACGTATAACGTATAACGTATAACGTATAACGTATAACGTATAACGTATAACGTATAACGTATAACGTATAACGTATAACGTATGACGTATAACGTACAACGTACAACGTACAACGTACAACCTATAACGTATAACGTACAACGTATAACGTATAACGTATAACGTTAACGTATAACGTATAACGTATGACGTATAACGTAAAACGTTTAACGTATAACGTATAATGTATAACGTATAACGTATAACGTATAACGTATAACGTATAACGTATAACGTATAACGTATAACGTATAACGTATAACGTATAACGTATGACGTATAACGTAAAACGTTTAACGTATAACGTATAATGTATAACGTATAACGTATAACGTATAACGTATAACGTATAACGTATAACGTATAACGTATAACGTATAACGTATAACGTATAATGTATAACGTATAACGTACATCGTGTAACGTATAACGTATAACGTATAACGTATAACGTATAACGTATAACGTATAACGTATAACGTATAACGATAAACATATATCGTATAACGTATAACGTATAATGTATAAGGTATAACGTACAACGTACAACGTATAACGTATAACGTATAACGTATAACGTATAACGTATAACGTATAACGTATAACGTATAACGTATAACGTATAACGTATAACGTATAACGTATAACGTATAACGTATAACGTATAACGTATAACGTATAACGTATAACGTATAACGTATAACGTATAACGTATAACGTATAACGTATAACGTATAACGTATAACGTATAACGTATAACGTATAACGTATAACGTATAACGTATAACGTATAACGTATAACGTATAACGTATAACGTATAACGTATAACGTATAACGTATAACGTATAACGTATAACGTATAACGTATAACGTATAACGTATAACGTATAACGTATAACGTATAACGTATAACGTATAACGTATAACGTATAACGTATAACGTATAACGTATAACGTATAACGTATAACGTATAACGTATAACGTATAACGTATAACGTATAACGTATAACGTATAACGTATAACGTATAACGTATAACGTATAACGTATAACGTATAACGTATAACGTATAACGTATAACGTATAACGTATAACGTATAACGTATAACGTATAACGTATAACGTATAACGTTATACCGTATAACGTATAACGTATAACGTATAACGTATAACGTATAACGTATAACGTATAACGGTTATAACGTATAAGTAACGTATAACGTATAACGTATAACGTTTAACGTATAACGTATAACGTATAACGTATAACGTATAACGTATAACGTATAACGTATAACGTATAACGTATAACGTATAACGTATAACGTTAAACATATGACGTATTTACTTATAACGTATAACGTATAACGTGTAACGTATAACGTATAACGTATAATGTATAATGTATAACGTTAAACGTATAACGAATAACGTACAACGTATAACGTATAACGTTAAACATATAACGTATAACGTACAACGTATAATGTATAACGTATAACGTATAACGCATAACGTATAACGTATAACGTATAATGTTAAACGTATAACCTATAACGTATAACGTATAACGTATAACGTATAACGTATAACGTATAACGTATAACGTATAACGTATAACGTATAACGTATAACGTATAACGTATAACGTATAACGTATAACGGTATAACGTATAACGTATAACGTATAACGTATGACGTATAACGTAAAACGTTTAACGTATAACGTATAATGTATAACGTAAAACGTTTAACGTATAACGTATAATGTATAACGTATAACGTATAACGTATAACGTACAACGTACAACGTATAACGTTTAACGTATAACGTATAATGTATAACGTAAAACGTTTAACGTATAACGTATAATGTATAACGTATAACGTATAACGTATAACGTACAACGTACAACGTATAACGTACAACGTATAACGTATAACGTTAAACATATGACGTATTTACTTATAACGTATAACGTATAACGTGTAACGTATAACGTATAACGTATAATGTATAATGTATAACGTTAAACGTATAACGAATAACGTACAACGTATAACGTATAACGTTAAACATATAACGTATAACGTACAACGTATAATGTATAACGTATAACGTATAACGCATAACGTATAACGTATAACGTATAATGTTAAACGTATAACCTATAACGTATAACGTATAACGTATAACGTATAACGTATAACGTATAACGTATAACGTATAACGTATAACGTATAACGTATAACGTATAACGTATAACGTATAACGTATAACGTATAACGTATAACGTATAACGTATAACGTATAACGTATAACGTATAACGTATAACGTATAACGTATGACGTATAACGTAAAACGTTTAACGTATAACGTATAATGTATAACGTAAAACGTTTAACGTATAACGTATAATGTATAACGTATAACGTATAACGTATAACGTACAACGTACAACGTATAACGTACAACGTACAACGTATAACGTATAACGTATAACGTATAACGTATAACGTATAACTTTTAACGTATAACGTATAACGTATAACGTATAACGTTAAACATATGACGTATTTACTTATAACGTATAACGTATAACGTGTAACGTATAACGTATAACGTATAACGTATAATGTATAATGTATAACGTTAAACGTATAACGAATAACGTACAACGTATAACGTATAACGTTAAACATATAACGTATAACGTACAACGTATAATGTATAACGTATAACGTATAACGCATAACGTATAACGTATAACGTATAATGTTAAACGTATAACCTATAACGTACAACGTATAACGTTTAAACGTATAACGTATAATATATAACGTGTAACGTATAATGTATAACGTATAACGTTAAACGTATAACGCATAACGTATAACGTATAACGTATAACGTACAACGTTAAACGTATAACGCATAACGTATAACGTATAACGTATAACGTATAACGTATAACGTATAACGTATAACGTATAACGTATAACGTATAACGTACAACGTACAACGTACAACGTACAACGTACAAACGTATAACGTATAACGTACAACGTATAACGTATAACGTATAACGTATAACGTATAACGTATAACGTATAACGTATAACGTATAACGTATAACGTATAACGTATAACGTATAACGTATAACGTATAACGTATGACGTATAACGTATAACGTATAACGTATAACGTATAACGTATAACGTATAACGTATAACGTATAACGTCTAACGTAAAACGTTTAACGTATAACGTATAACGTATAACGTATAACGTATAACGTATAACGTATAACGTATAACGTATAACGTATAACGTATAACGTATAACGTATAACGTATAACGTATAACGTATAACGTATAACGTATAAACGTATAACGTATAACGTATAACGTATAACGTATAACGTATAACGTATAACGTATAACGTATAACGTATAACGTATAACGTATAACGTATAACGTATAACGTATAACGTATAACGTATAACGTATAACGTATAACGTATAACGTATAACGTATAACGTATAACGTATAACGTATAACGTATAACGTATAACGTATAACGTATAACGTATAACGTATAACGTATAACGTATAACGTATAACGTATAACGTATAACGTATAACGTATAACGTATAAACGTATAACGTATAACGTATAACGTATAACGTTTAACGTATAACGTATAACGTATAACGTATAACGTATAACCAATAACGTATAACGTATAACGTATAACGTATAACGTATAACGTATAACGTATAACGTATAACGTATAACGTATAACGTATAACGTATAACGTATGACGTATAACGTAAAACGTTTAACGTATAACGTATAATGTATAACGTAAAACGTTTAACGTATAACGTATAATGTATAACGTATAACGTATAACGTATAACGTACAACGTACAACGTATAACGTACAACGTACAACGTATAACGTATAACGTATAACGTATAACGTATAACGTATAACGTATAACGTATAACGTAAAACGTTTAACGTATAACGTATAATGTATAACGTATAACGTATAACGTATAACGTATAACGTATAACGTATAACGTATAAACGTATAACGTATAACGTATAAACGTATAACGTATAACGTATAACGTATAACGTATAACGTATAACGTATAACGTATAACGTATAACGTATAACGTATAACGTATAACGTATAACGTATAACGTATAACGTATAACGTATACTGTTAAACGTATAACGTATAACGTATAACGTATAACGTATAACGTATAACGTATAACGTATAACGTATAACGTATAACGTATAACGTATAACGTATAACGTATAACGTATAACGTATAACGTATAACGTATAACGTATAACGTATAACGTATAACGTATAACGTATAACGTATAACGTATAACGTATAACGTATAACGTATAACGTATAACGTATAACGTATAACGTATAAACGTATAACGTATAACGTATAACGTATAACGTATAACGTATAACGTATAACGTATAACGTTTAAACGTATAACGTATAACGTATAACGTATAACGTATAACGTATAACGTATAACGTATAACGTATAACGTATAACGTATAACGTATAACGTATAACGTATAACGTATAACGTAGAACGTATAACGTACAACGTATAACGTATAACGTATAACGTATAACGTATAATGTATAACGTATAACGTATAACGTATAACGTTATACTGTTAAACGTATAACGTATAACGTATAACGTATAACGTATAACGTATAACGTATAACGTATAACGTATAACGTATAACGTATAACGTATAACGTATAACGTATAACGTTTAACGTATAACGTATAACGTATAACGTATAACGTATAACGTATAACGTATAACGTATAACGTATAACGTATAACGTATAACGTATAACGTATAACGTATAACGTATAACGTATAACGTATAACGTATAACGTATAACGTTATAACGTATAAACGTATAACGTATAACGTATAACGTATAACGTATAACGTATAACGTATAACGTATAACGTATAACGTATAACGTATAACGTATAACGTATAACGTATAACGTATAACGTATAACGTATAACGTATAACGTATAACGTATAACGTATAACGTATAACGTATAACGTATAACGTATAACGTATAACGTATAACGTATAACGTATAACGTATAACGTATAACGTATAACGTATAACGTATAACGTATAACGTATAACGTATAACGTATAACGTATAACGTATAACGTATAACGTATAACGTATAACGTATAACGTATAACGTATAACGTATAACGTATAACGTATAACGTATAACGTATAACGTATAACGTATAACGTATAACGTATAACGTATAACGTATAACGTATAACGTATAACGTATAACGTATAACGTATAACGTATAACGTATAACGTATAACGTATAACGTATAACGTATAACGTATAACGTGTAACGTATAACGTGTAACGTGTAACGTGTAACGTATAACGTATAACGTGTAACGTATAACGTATAACGTATAACGTATAACGTATAACGTATAACGTATAACGTATAACGTATAACGTATAACGTTTAACGTATAACGTATAACGTATAACGTATAACGTATAACCAATAACGTATAACGTATAACGTATAACGTATAACGTATAACGTATAACGTATAACGTATAACGTATAACGTATAACGTATAACGTATAACGTATAACGTATAACGTATAACGTATAACGTATAACGTATAACGTATAACGTATAACGTATAACGTATAACGTATAACGTATAACGTATAACGTATAACGTATAACGTATAACGTATAACGTATAACGTTTAACGTATAACGTATAACGTATAACGTATAACGTATAACCAATAACGTATAACGTATAACGTATAAAGTATAACGTATAACGTATAACGTATAACGTATAACGTATAACGTATAACGTATAACGTATAACGTATGACGTATAACGTAAAACGTTTAACGTATAACGTATAATGTATAACGTAAAACGTTTAACGTATAACGTATAATGTATAACGTATAACGTATAACGTATAACGTATAACGTACAACGTACAACGTATAACGTACAACGTACAACGTATAACGTATAACGTATAACGTATAACGTATAACGTATAACGTATAACGTATAACGTATAACGTAAAACGTTTAACGTATAACGTATAATGTATAACGTATAACGTAACGTATAACGTATAACGTATAACGTATAACGTATAACGTATAACGTATAACGTATACGTATAACGTATAACGTATAACGTATAACGTATAACGTATAACGTATAACGTATAACGTATAACGTATAACGTATAACGTATAACGTATAACGTATAACGTATAACGTATAACGTATAACGTATAACGTATAACGTATAACGTATAACGTATAACGTATAACGTATAACGTATAACGTATAACGTATACTGTATAACGTATAACGTATAACGTATAACGTATAACGTATAACGTATAACGTATAACGTATAACGTATACGTATAACGTATAACGTATAACGTATAACGTATAACGTATAACGTATAACGTATAACGTATAACGTATAACGTATAACGTAACGTATAACGTATAACGTATAACGTATAACGTATAACGTATAACGTATAACGTATAACGTATAACGTATAACGTATAACGTATAACGTATAACGTATAACGTTATAACGTATAACGTATAACGTATAACGTATAACGTATAACGTATAAACGTATAACGTATAACGTATAACGTATAACGTATAACGTATAACGTATAACGTATAACGTATAACGTATAACGTATAACGTATAACGTATAACGTAGAACGTATAACGTACAACGTATAACGTATAACGTATAACGTATAACGTATAATGTATAACGTATAACGTATAACGTATAACGTATACTGTTAAACGTATAACGTATAACGTATAACGTATAACGTATAACGTATAACGTATAACGTATAACGTATAACGTATAACGTATAACGTATAACGTATAACGTTATAACGTATAACGTATAACGTATAACGTATAACGTATAACGTATAACGTATAACGTATAACGTATAACGTATAACGTATAACGTATAACGTATAACGTATAACGTATAACGTATAACGTATAACGTTAACGTATAACGTATAACGTATAACGTATAACGTATAACGTATAACGTATAACGTATAACGTATAACGTATAAACGTATAACGTATAACGTATAACGTATAACGTATAACGTATAACGTATAACGTATAACGTATAACGTATAACGTATAACGTATAACGTATAACGTATAACGTATAACGTATAACGTATAACGTATAACGTATAACGTATAACGTATAACGTATAACGTATAACGTATAACGTATAACGTATAACGTATAACGTATAACGTATAACGTATAACGTATAACGTATAACGTATAACGTATAACGTATAACGTATAACGTATAACGTATACGTATAACGTATAACGTATAACGTATAACGTATAACGTATAACGTATAACGTATAACGTATAACGTGTAACGTATAACGTGTAACGTGTACGTGTAACGTATAACGTATAACGTGTAACGTATAACGTATAACGTATAACGTATAACGTATAACGTATAACGTATAACGTATAACGTAATAATACGTTATACGTATAACGTATAACGTATAACGTATAAAACGTATAACGTATAACGTATAACGTATAACGTATAACGTATAACGTATAACGTATAACGTATAACGTATAACGTATAACGTATAACGTATAACGTATAACGTATAACGTATAACGTATAACGTATAACGTATAACGTATAACGTATAAACGTTATAACGTATACGTATAACGTAAAACGTATAACGTATAACGTATAACGTATAACGTATAACGTATAACGTATAACGTATAACGTATACCGTATACGTATAACGTATAACGTATAACGTATAACGTATAACGATAAACATATATCGTATAACGTATAACGTATAATGTATAACGTATAACGTACAACGTACAACGTATAACGTATAACGTATAACGTATAACGTATAACGTATAACGTATAACGTATAACGTATAACGTATAACGTATAACGTATAACGTATAACGTATAACGTATAACGTATAACGTATACGTATAACGTATAACGTATAACGTATAACGTACAACGTATAACGTATAACGTACAACGTACAACGTACAACGTACAACGTACAACGTACAACGTACAACGTACAACGAACAACGTACAACGTACAACGTACAACGTACAACGTACAACGTACAACGTATAACGTACAACGTACAACGTATAACGTATAACGTATAACGTATAACGTTATAACGTATAACGTATAACGTATATAACGTATAACGTATAACGTATAACGTATAACGTATAACGTATAACGTATAACGTATAACGTATAACGTATAACGTATAACGTATAACGTATAACGTATAACGTATAACGTATAACGTATAACGTATAACGTATAACGTATAACGTATAACGTATAACGTATAACGTATAACGTATAACGTATAACGTATAACGTTATAACGTATAACGTATAACGTATAACGTATAACTTTTAACGTATAACGTATAACGTATAACGTATAACGTTAAACATATAACGTATTTACTTATAACGTATAACGTATAACGTGTAACGTATAACGTATAACGTATAATGTATAATGTATAACGTTAAACGTATAACGAATAACGTACAACGTATAACGTATAACGTTAAACATATAACGTATAACGTACAACGTATAATGTATAACGTATAACGTATAACGCATAACGTATAACGTATAACGTATAATGTTAAACGTATAACCTATAACGTACAACGTATAACGTTTAAACGTATAACGTATAATGTATAACGTGTAACGTATAATGTATAACGTATAACGTATAACGTTAAACGTATAACGCATAACGTATAACGTATAACGTATAACGTATAACGTATAACGTATAACGTATAACGTATAACGTATAACGTATAACGTATAACGTATAACGTATAACGTATAACGTATAACGTATAACGTATAACGTATAACGTATAACGTATAACGTATAACGTATAACGTATAACGTATAACGTACAACGTACAACGTACAACGTACAACGTACAACGTATAACGTACAACGTATAACGTATAACGTATAACGTATAACGTATAACGTATAACGTATAACGTATAACGTATAACGTATAACGTATAACGTATAACGTATAACGTATAACGTATAACGTACAACGTGTAACGTATAACGTATAACGTATAACGTATAACGTATAACGTATAACGTATAACGTATACGTATAACGTATAACGTATAACGTATAACGTATAACGTATAACGTATAACGTATAACGTATAACGTATAACGTATACGTATAACGTATAACGTATAACGTATAACGTATAACGTATAACGTATAACGTATAACGTATAAACGTATAACGTATAACGTATAACGTATAACGTATAACGTATAACGTATAACGTATAACGTATAACATATAACGTATAACGTATAACGTATAACGTATAACGTATAACGTATAACGTATAACGTATAACGTATAACGTATAGAATATACGTATAACGTATAACGTATAACGTATAACGTATAACGTATAACGTATAACGTATAACGTATAACGTATAACGTATAACGTATAACGTATAACGTATAACGTATAACGTATAACGTATAACGTATAACGTATAACGTATAACGTATAACGTATAACGTATAACGTATAACGTATAACGTATAACGTATAACGTTATAACGTATAACGTATAACGTATAACGTATAACGTATAACGTATAACGTATAACGTATAACGTATAAACGTATAACGTATAACGTATAACGTATAACGTAAACGTATAACGTATAACGTATAACGTATAACGTATAACGTATAACGTATAACGTATAACGTATAAACGTATAAGTATACGTATAACGTATAACGTATAACGTATAACGTATAACGTATAACGTATAACGTATAACGTATAACGTATAACGTATAACGTATAACGTATAACGTATAACGTATAACGTATAACGTATAACGTATAACGTATAACGTATAACGTATAACGTATAACGTATAACGTATAACGTATAACGTATAACGTATAACGTATAAACCATAACGTATAACGTATAACGTATAACGTATAACGTATAAACGTATAACGTATAACGTATAACGTATAACGTATAACGTATAACGTATAACGTATAACGTATAACGTATAACGTATAACGTATAACGTATAACGTATAACGTATAACGTATAAACGTATAACGTATAACGTATAACGTATAACGTATAACGTATAACGTATAACGTATAACGTATAACGTATAACGTATAACGTATAACGTATAACGTATAACGTATAACGTATAACGTATAACGTATAACGTATAACGTATAACGTATAACGTATAACGTATAACGTATAACGTATAACGTATAACGTATAACGTATAACGTATAACGTATAACGTATAACGTATAACGTATAACGTATAACGTATAACGTATAACGTATAACGTATAACATATAACGTATAACGTATAACGTATAACGTATAACGTATAACGTATAACGTATAACGTATAACGTATAGAATATAACGTATAACGTATAACGTATAACGTATAACGTATAATAACGTATAACGTATAACGTATAACGTATAACGTATAACGTATAACGTATAACGTATAACGTATAACGTATAACGTATAACGTATAACGTATAACGTATAACGTATAACGTATAACGTATAACGTACTATACGTATAACGTATAACGTATAACGTATAACGTATAACGTACGTAACGTATAACGTATAACGTATAACGTATAACGTATAACGTATAACGTATAACGTATAACGTATAACGTATAACGTATAACGTATAACGTATAACGTATAACGTAAACGTATAACGTATAACGTATAACGTATAACGTATAACGTATAACGTATAACGTATAACGTATAACGTATAACGTATAACGTATAACGTATAACGTATAAACGTATAACGTATAACGTATAACGTATAACGTATAACGTATAACGTATAACGTATAACGTATAACGTATAACGTATAACGTATAACGTATAACGTATAACGTATAACGTATAACGTATAACGTATAACGTATAACGTATAACGTATAACGTATAACGTATAACGTATAACGTATAACGTATAACGTATAACGTATAACGTATAACGTATAACGTATAACGTATAACGTATAACGTATAACGTATAACGTATAACGTATAACGTATAACGTATAACGTATAACGTATAACGTATAACGTATAACGTATAACGTATAACGTATAACGTATACGTACAACGTATAACGTATAACGTATAACGTATAACGTATACGTATAACGTATAACGTATAACGTATAACGTACAACGTATAACGTATAACGTTAAACATATAACGTATTTACTTATAACGTATAACGTATAACGTGTAACGTATAACGTATAACGTATAACGTATAACGTATAACGTATAACGTATAACGTATAACGTATAACGTATAACGTATAACGTATAACGTATAACGTATAACGTATAACGTATAACGTATAACGTATAACGTATAACGTATAACGTATAACGTATAACGTATAACGTATAACGTATAACGTATAACGTAAAACGTTTAACGTTTAACGTATAACGTATAACGTATAACGTATAACGTATAACGTATAACGTATAACGTATAACGTATAACGTATAACGTATAACGTATAACGTATAACGTATAACGTATAACGTATAATGTATAACGTATAACGTACATCGTGTAACGTATAACGTATAACGTATAACGTATAACGTATAACGTATAACGTATAACGTATAACGATAAACATATATCGTATAACGTATAACGTATAATGTATAACGTACAACGTACAACGTATAACGTATAACGTATAACGTATAGGAAACGTATAACGTATAACGTATAACGTATAACGTATAACGTATAACGTATAACGTATAACGTATAACGTATAACGTATAACGTATAACGTATAACGTATAACGTATAACGTATAACGTATAACGTATAACGTATAACGTATAACGTATAACGTATAACGTATAACGTATAACGTATAACGTATAACGTATAACGTATAACGTAAAACGTATAACGTATAACGTATAACGTATAACGTATAACGTATAACGTATAACGTATACGTATAACTAAACGTATAACGTATAACTATAACGTATAACGTATAACGTATAACGTATAACGTATAACGTATAACGTATAACGTATAACGTATAACGTATAACGTATAACGTATAACGTATAACGTATAACGTATAACGTATAACGTATAACGTATAACGTATAACGTATAACGTATAACGTATAAACGTACAGCGTGTAACGTATAACGTATAACGTATAACGTAACAACGTATAACGTATAACGTATAACGTATAACGTATAACGTATAACGTATAACGTATAACGTATAACGTATAACGTATAACGTATAAACGTATAACGTATAACGTATAACGTATAACGTATAACGTATAACGTATAACGTATAACCTACAACGATAAACATATAACGTATAACGTATAATCGTATAACGTAAACGTAAAACGTATAACGTATAACGTATAACGTATAACGTATAACGTATAACGTATAACGTATAACGTATAACGTATAACGTATAACGTATAACGTATAACGTATAACGTATAACGTATAACGTATAACGTATAACGTAATAACGTATAACGTATAACGTATAACGTATAACGTATAACGTATAACGTATAACGTATAAACGTATAACGTATAAACGTACGTATAAGTATAACGTATAACGTATAACGTATAACGTATAAACGTATAACGTATAACGTATAACGTATAACGTATAACGTATAACGTATAACGTATAACGTATAACGTTAACGTATAACGTATAACGTATAACGTATAACGTATAACGTATAACGTATAACGTATAACGTATAACGTATAACGTATAACGTATAACGTATAACGTATAACGTATAACGTATAACGTATAACGTATAACGTATAACGTATAACGTATAACGTATAACGTATAACGTATAACGTATAACGTATAACGTATAACGTATAACGTATAACGTATAACGTATAACGTATAACGTATAACGTATAACGTATAACGTAATAACGTATAACGTATAACGTATAACGTATAACGTATAACGTATAAGTATAACGTATAACGATAAACATATCGTATAACGTATAACGTATAATGTATAACGTACAACGTAACTAACGTATAACGTATAACGTATAACGTATAACGTATAACGTATAACGTATAACGTAAACGTATAACGTATAACGTATAACGTATAACGTATAACGTATAACGTATAACGTATAACGTATAACGTATAACGTATAACGTAAAACGTATAACGTTTAACGTATAACGTATAACGTATAACGTATAACGTATAACGTATAACGTATACCGTATAACGTATAACGTATAACGTATAACGTATAACGTATAACGTATAACGTATAACGTATAACGTATAACGTATAGTAACGTATAACGTATAAACGTATAACGTATAACGTATAACGTATAACGTATAACGTATAACGTATAACGTAATATAACGTATAACGTATAACGTATACGTAAACGTATAACGTATAACGTATAACGTATAACGTATAACGTATAACGTATAACGTATAACGTATAACGTATAACGTATAACGTATAAACGTATAACGTATAACGTATAACGTATAACGTATAACGTATAACGTATAACGTATACGTATAACGTATAACGTATAACGTATAACGTATAACGTATAACGTATAACGTATAACGTATAACGTATAACGTATAACGTATAACGTATAACGTATAACGTATAACGTATAACGTATAACGTATAACGTATAACGTATAACGTATAACGTATAACGTATAACGTATAACGTATAACGTATAACGTATAACGTATAAACGTATAACGTATAACGTATAACGTATAACGTATAACGTATAACGTATAACGTATAACGTATAACGTATAACGTATAACGTATAACGTATAACGTATAACGTATAACGTATAACGTATAACGTATAACGTATAACGTATAACGTATAACGTATAACGTATAACGTATAACGTATAACGTATAACGTATAACGTATAACGTATAACGTATAACGTATAACGTATAACGTATAACGTATAACGTATAACGTATAAACGTATAACGTATAACGTATAACGTATAACGTATAACGTATAACGTATAACGTATAACGTATAACGTATAACGTATAACGTATAACGTATAAACGTATAACGTATAACGTATAACGTATAACGTATAACGTATAACGTATAACGTTATAACGTATAACGTATAACGTAATAACGTATAACGTATAACGTATAACGTATAACGTATAACGTATAAACGTATAACGTATAACGTATAACGTATAACGTATAACGTATAAACGTATAACGTATAACGTATAACGTATAACGTATAAACGTATAACGTATAACGTATAACGTATAACGTACTAACGTATAACGTACTAACGTATAACGTAAACGTAATAACGTATAACGTAACATATAACGTATATACTTATAACGTATAACGTATAACGTATAACGTATAACGTACAACGTATAACGTATAACGTATAACGTATAACGTATAACGTTAA